>RJWJ010003278.1:0-46580 GCA_004363605.1 Indri indri
ATCAGAGGCTTTCATATACGCCAACAGCAGTCATACAGAAAACCAAATCAAAGATTCAATTCCCTTCACAATAGCAACAAAGAAAATAAAGTATCTAGGAATATATTTAACTAAGGAGGTAAAAGACCTCTACAGGGAGAACTATGAGACACTGAGGAAGGAAATAGCAGAAGACGTAAATAGGTGGAAAACCATACCACGCTCGTGGGTCGGCAGAATAAACATTGTTAAAATGTCATTATTTTCTAAACAATACAGTATAACAACTATTTACATAGCACTTACATGGTATTAGGTACTGTAAGTAATTTAGAGATGATAAAGTATACAGGAGGATGTGTGTAGGCTGTATGCAAATACTATGCCATTTTATATCAGGGACTTGAACATCCCTGGATTGTGGTATCCATGAGAGGTCCTAGAAGCCATCCCCCATGGATACCAGGGGACAACTGTACTTCAGTGAGTTGATGGCAAAATGCAGAAAACATATAGCCTAGAGAAAATTTAGGGCTTTGAAATGGCTGATTCAAGATACAGCTAAAGAAGGTTAATTAACTTAATACAGTTTGGACTGATGAGGCAAAAAAAAGTAAAAAGTTATACGCTTGTTACAGGATAAAGGGAAGTTTATTAAAAGTCAAAATACGAGACTATATGTATATAAAAATTTCAATAGACTTAAGTTCCCCACTGTCTAAGCAGGGTTTTTAAACCAATGTTTAGGGCACACACTAATCCACAAAAGCTCATCAGTGAGTAAAATCATGTTTTGTCCTTTTGGCCCTATCCTCAGAAGGTGGGGATGGATGGCGTCACAGATACGGTGTGGAAGAAACAGAACAAACTCGGGGTAAATAGAGTAGATTCCTTCATTCTTCCTTCCCAGAGCGTGCTACCTCTTTGGGAAAAATGAAGGGATTATAAACGACAGGACAGCTTTCTGGAGATGTAGTAGTGTAATGTCCTTGACTCTAAAGAGTGAAGAGGTAGCAGGCAAAACAGAGGGTCCCACTGAGTGGTGACCCCATGGTTAAGGGAGATTCTGCTACATGGGTTTTCTATTCTCCATGTGTGTTGCTTTTGCCAACCTTACCAGGAGACAGAGGTTCTGGCCAGGGGCTCCATCCAGAGAAAAAGCCCATAAGGCTGAAGCATGATGGACAGTGGAAAAGTAGCGGGAAGAAGCCCCTCTGTCTCCAAAAAAACAACTGTGCCCCTGAAAGGTCAGTTATGCTCCCTTTGGGAGTGAGTTCCCTGCTGTGATGCTGCCCTCAGATGTTTCAGAAACATCCCTGGCTAGCCCAGTGCGCTCTGCTCTCAGAAATGAGTAAAGCTTTCCAGAAAGGTCTACAGCTTTTGCACAGTGCCCAATCAAGTTTTCTTTGCCTTTGAATTTTGGCTGCTTCTGAAGGGCATGTCAACCTTCCTGTGTGTCAGGTTAGGTTTCATTACATTCTCCTTTTCTGGAGTTCCAATGCTGCTTCTAGTTGTAGGGGAGACTTAAGATGCAAGTCCAAAGGTTAAAGTTATTATAATAATCTACATGTAAAGAGCTGGTAGGAAGAGTAGTGAAAAATCAATGCAAGAAGTTTTAGGAGAAAAAAATAAGGAATCATAAATTTAGGGGTCTTAATAGATCTTTGGCATAGATGCTACATTGTTGAACAGTGAGGGCGTTGGGAAGAAGTCAAATAGAACAGTAAAACACAGGTGTTAAAGCTACCACCTTCCTTAGAAGGTCATGGTTCTGGCTCTGAACCCAACAGCAGGGATCCCTGTGCCAAGGGCCCAAAACTGAGGCTTCTCAAGAGGCCTCTGCAGCACTCTGGGTATTGAGGGCCTCAGAGCAGCACAAATTAAGGTGGTGGGGGATAGTCCCCCAAGACTGGGACTTCAACACAAAAGTGTGAAAAACCACAACTTACAAGTCATCTCCCCACGACTCCATTTCTGGTGGTTCTCAGTCCCCTGCCCTCCCCAATACACTGATCATTCTGTGCTGGCGTTGTGCCAATTTCGTAATTCCTTCATTTCTTGCAGCTGAACTGGATCTGGTGAGCAGAGGAAAGGAGATCCTCTGGTTTTTCTGAAGTCCCATTTGACAGGCGTCTAGGCCAATGTGTTTTCTTCCAGATCTCGATTCTGAGCTGTACAAAAAGGGCAAGAAGCACTCCACTTGCCTGGCTCAGGAATCTCACTTGCCGGTCTCTAGCCCAAGGCCTGTCATTGGCTGAAGGTACTTTCTTCTCCCAGAGCCACCCTGTTCTATTACCTTTCATAGCTCCTTAATCCACACAGCCTTTTCCTATGTAAAGAAATCAGTCTGGGGTGAAGAAAACTAGATATAGGGGAAAGAAAGCACTGAAACTATTAAAGGTAGAAAATTTATTATCACGCCAATAGCTATGCCAACTGGGGACAACGGGCTTTACCAAATAAGTTGTGCTTCCCTGTGTTACAGGTACCAGACCAGAGTGACACAATCTTAGAGGCCACCAGATTCCGATTCCTTTTTGAAATACTCTATTACAGTAGCTCTGGGAAAATATCTTCTTAGCTGGTTGCTAAAGACTGGATCTGACCCTAGGCCAATCGTTAAGACACCAGCTGTCTTGAGAAAGAAGATGAAGACTGTGAATGAAGACCAGCAGCCTTGCTTCTAGGAAAGTAGTATCTGATAAGGATGGTCAAGGAAGATATAGTTCATCACTTTAAAACCAACTTTACCAAAACTACTAGTTTTCTAGTTTAGTTATTATTGAAATAACTGTTCCAGAAGTAGTGTACTTTAATTCCCTTTTACCATATCATAAATACTTCCAGTATTGTTAGTACTTAGTACTGCTATTATTGAGTACTAAAACTCTTTGGATACTGCTTGACCTGTGTAAGTATATAAAAGATGACTTCTCTATTAAGTTTTTATAATTTAAGTATCATGAAGACTATCACTGAGTGCATTAATTCTAGCAGGTACCTAAGTAAAAAATAGAGTATCTGTTATGATTATTGCACTTGAGGGTCAATTCAGCTTCTTGTAACTTTGGACTCAGTATAGCAGTTCAAACAATGCTAACTTATACAGTAAGGAAGTCATTAGAATGCTAGTCTAGTGAAAGGAAATCATGACTTAATGGTTGAAATGAATTTCATATTGACTTTTAAGAGTATATCAAAAGGTTCAGAGAGCGGCACTCAGGAGCTAGGGTGAGCAGAGGCGGCGCAGCAGCTGGCGGCTGAGAACTGCATGCGGAGCCAGAGGGCCAGCGCCAAGCGACCGCAAGTGGCCATAGAAGTCCCCCGGGAGCCGGCGGCGGCGCAAGGAGCGGCAGCCGGTTTGGGCGAGTGGCATCATGGACAAGAAGGAGTTCGCCAAGGAGCTGGACCAGTGGATCGAGCAGCTGAACGAGTGCCAGGTCAAGAGCCTCTGCAAGAAGGCTAAAGAAATCCTGACAAAAGAAGCCAACGTGCAGGAGGTTCGACGTAAGTCACTGTGGAGATGTGCACTGGCAATTCCATGGTCTCGTGGAACTGTTTAGAATTGGTGGCAAATCAGCAGATACAAATTACTTGTTTATGGGAGATTATGCTGACAGAGGATATTACTCAGTTGAAACAGGTACACTGCTTGTAGCTCTTAAGGTTCATTACCATGAAATGCATTACCATTCTTCGAGGGAATCATGAGAGCAGACAGATCACACAAGTTCATGGTTTCTATGATAAGTGTTTAAGAAAATATGGAAATGCAGATGTTTGGAAATATTTTACAGATATTTTTGACTATCTTTCTCTCACTGCCTTGGTGGATGGGCAGATCTTCTGTCTACATGGTGGCCTCTGTCCATAGATACACTGGATCACATCAGAGCACTCGATCGCCAACAAGAAGCCCCCATGACGGTCCAATGTGTGACTTGCTGTGGTCAGATTCAGATGACCGTGGTGGTTGGGGTATATCTCCTTGAGGAGCTGGTTACACCTTTGGGCAAGATATTTCTGAGACATTTAATCATACCAATGGCCTCACATTGGTGTCTAGAGCTCACTAGTTGGTGATGGAGGGATATAACTGGTGCCATGACCGGAATGTAGTGATGATTTTGAGTGCTCCAAACTATTGTTATCGTTGTGGTAACCAAGCTGCAATCATGGAACTTGATGATACTCTAAAATACTCTTTCTTGCAGTTTGACCCAGCACCCTGTAGAGGCAAGCCACACGCCACTCTTTGTGCTCCAGACTACTTCCTGTAATGAAAATTTAAACTTGTACAGTATTGCCATGAACCATGTATTGACCTAATGGAAATGGGAAGAGCAACGGTAACTCTAAAATGTCAGAAAATAGTAAACAATCAAATTTTTCACATGGACCATAAGATGTGCCATATAAAAATACAAAGCCTCCTGTCATCAACAGCCCTGACCACTTTAGAATGAACCAGTTCATTGCCTGCTGAAGCGACATTGTTGGTCAAGAAACCAGTTTCTGGCATGGTGCTACTTGTAGTTACTTTTGCTTTCTCTGAGAGACTGCAGATAATAAGATGTAAACATTAACACCTCTTGAATACAATTTAACTTCCATTTAGCTATACCTTTACTCAGCATGACTGTAGATAAGGATAGCAGCAAACAATCATTGGAGTTTAATGAACATTTTTAAAATAAGGACCAAGGCCTCCCCTCTACTAGTGAGTTTTGAAATAGTTTTGTTTATTTTCAGGGATACTGTTTAATTTAATTATATGATTTGTCTGCATTCAGTTTATTCCCTTCTCAAATCTCAGCCCCATGTTCTTTGTTATTGTCAGAACCTGGTGAGTTGTTTCGAACAGAACTATTTTTCCCCCTCCTATAAGATGATGTTACTGCACAAGAGAACTGCAGTGTTTTTCATAATAAACTCGTGAACTAAGAACTGGGAAAAAAAAAAAAGTTTCAGAAATAAAATAGTTCACTTGTTTATTTATTTATTTTAGTTAACAGAGCAAAGTTCTCAGAATTAGGCCTTGGTCCACAGATCTGAAGGATCTCTGGAGTAGTGATATGGAAAAGATTCAATATGTTACCAAATGGCAAATGTTCAATTAATTCTCCCCTTCATAGCTTTCAATCTATCTGTTGGCATCCAGAAACGCTTGGGTGTATTTATCTCCCTGGCTGTATATGTTGGACATATACAAGTCGTAAATACTTTAGCTCTTGTCTCATTGGAGGAAGGGCAGAGTGAGGAACGTGGCAGGAGAAGACTCGGCAGTGGCAACCAGAAAATGCAACACATTTTCCCTCTGGAGTTAGGAGAACACATTATTAAGACCACAAAAGGATACACGTAAGTTGGGATGCCTCTTGCAGCCAAATGTTTGCGAATAAGTCGCTCCGTACCATACCAGTTAAAACCTTTGGTGGAGTGTCCGATGCGTGGAAGATGAACACTTGCTATTAAAAAGAATAGATCATGATGTCTTTACTCATCAAAAACTGACTGAGTATAAAATATACACAGGAGAAAATAACTGACTGTCCCGCTCAAAGCATACAATTACAATGTCAGAAATATTCTGGGGAAGGACTGTAATAAGGAAAAGTTAAATTATTCTCTCGAGCACAAGGACCCACAGGCTCTGGAAATAAGTAGGTACAATGGAAATAGAATATGACTGGTGGAGTCAAAATAAGCAGAGATTCTCTACAAGCCATTCAATTCAATAAACTCTGAGACACACCAGGTTTGGACCAAAATTTAACTTTTTTTGGCAGGGAACTGTCTGTTATTGTGGAACTTCCTCACCTGCAAAACCATGATAAAAACACCAAGTGGATGGAGAAAGGTCCATGGAGATAATGGATAAGGAGTGTTTGGAAAGGAAAAGGCTATATGAATACACGGCGATGTGGTTACCACTCCCGTGGTTTGCCTGTACCATGCATATTGAATGGGGCCTTGACATTCCTCACCTCCCTGCAAAAGTCATACCAGGTACCTAGAAATAAAAATTTATATACTCCTGAGCACAGATGGAAGAGCTTACCTTTCCTTTTCTTTGCTGCTAAAAATATCTTCTTCAGGCCCTCTTCTAGGGCTGCCATGTTAATGCCAGACAGGACATTGGAGCGATCACGGTGCTGAGCCACAATCAAGGCCAACTAGGAAGAACAGCCATTAAATGACTCACGTGACAGGAGACACCACTGTCAACTGAGTGACCTGCCTGCGGAGGGGACTCACCCCTTTGTGGGTCACTCGGGCTTTGGCTCCATCCTTTTGGATGTGCTGCCTGAACAGCAATGCCCTACTAAACGTAGATGTCACGCCCAATCAACTTTCTCTTATTTTGTGGTAAATTTATATAGGCTTTTTTTGCTTTTTTAAGGATATGTTAAAATCAGAGTCCAGACATTTGCTTTCTGCATGCTCTCAAGGGTAAAGAAGGAATTTTTCAGAATCATAGGCGTAGAAAGAACTTGAGGTTCTTGTATTCCAGGCCTCTAACTGATGCTCGAGTTGGCTCCACAATGCCCAGGAGGAATCATTCCATCTCTGTTCAAACAATTCCCAAGAGGACAAAATGCCTGGCTTCTCTTGCCTCACACTAACCTAAGTGGAGTAGAGCCAGAGAGTGTCCAGGGAGCTTCTGGGACTACACACATGGTGCTCTACTCACTGTAAACAATCTAGAGTCACTGGACTCTAAGTTTCTTATACGCATATACTGTCATTCTCCTTTTTTAGCATTCTAGAAACTACTGAAGGAATGAGTAAACAAACAAACCACTCTGTTATTAGCCACATAGACCACCAACCTCAAGAGAAGGAACCTCTCTTTCAGCCTAGTTTCTAAATTTCTTCTTTTCTAAGTCAGTCAGATTTGGCTCAAAATCTGAATATAAATCCAGGCCTTGGAGAAAGCTGGGTAAGTGTGGCAAAGAAAACTCAACACAGGTATTTCAAACAACAGGTAAGTGGAGATACCTCAGATGCACAAGGATTTTGATGTTGGCGTAAGAAATATGGATTGGTTCCCCTCCTTTGCTTACAGCTGTCTAGAAAACACAATCTTACATAGAAATTTTCATGTAACAAATGACAAAACCCTCAGAGTTTTGAGTCCCATTTTCTTACGGATTCAGTAAACGTTTATGAAGCATCTCCTGTGAGGAGATGTGGGGTACTGAGGATGAAAAGATGAACAGGAGTCGCCGTACTTAGGAGGGGCTGCTGTTTAGGCCACTGGAGGAAGAAGGCCAAGGACAGTGCTGCAGGGGCGGATGGACGGGAAGCCGGAGGCCAGGGGAGGGTGTGCCCAACCTGTTTGTCAGCAGCTCAACTGTGTCCCCCAAAATTCATGTGCTGAAGCCCTAACCCCAGTATCTCAGAATGTGATTGTATTTGGAGACGGGGTCTTTAAAGAGAAGATGAAGTTAAACTGAGACCCCTCTTAGGGTGGGGCCTAATCCAATCTGACTGGTGTCCTTATAAGAGGAAGCTTGGAGACACAGACAACAGGCAGGCACATGCACAGCGAGAAGACAGCCATCTGCAAGCCAAGGAGAGAGGCCAGAGAGAAGCCAAACCTGCCGACACCTTGATCCTGGACTTCCAGCCTCCAGAACTGTGAGGAAGTGTTTCTGTTTAAGCTGCCCAGTCTGTGGTACTGTGTTGGGGCAGCCCCAGCAAATGTGTCCACTACTAGAAGGCCAGTGTGGGTAGGAAAGGCTTAAGAGAGATTGATGTGAGCTGAATTTTAGTTCTGGTAAGAGATGTGGGGTTTTTGGTTTTTTCACTTACCAAATCTTGTCCTTGATTTCTTGACTCTTTATCATCAATAGGAAATAAAAGGACACCTCCTAAACTCAAGTCTGAGGTAAAATTTTAAAAAGCAACAGAAAGAACATTAAGTTCACTAAGGACTGAGACTACTGAAAGGCTATTCTGAGTTCTCATCCCTTCCCTTTTCCAAATCCAATTGGGTTTCAAACCCCGCCTTCCTTCAGAATCCTTCTTATCTTTTCTCACTTTCCTGGCCTCCGTCAACACCTCAGCCAGATTCACTCCCAAACTTTCATCGTCATCTAACTCAGTGCTCCTCAAATGTTACAGAGGTATCTGGGGGAAGGAGCACTGAGCTTGAAATGACTCTGGGAGTCTGCTTGTCTTAAATCATTCAAATAAACATTGCATTCTACTCTATGTCTCTTTGTGTGTCTTCCTACCCCTTCCAAATCAAATAACCCTGATAGTTTAGGCAAATGTGCTAATTCTATGGCTTTACATAACCCAGCGTGAAAGTTGTCAGAATCATAATGGAATCACTTGTGTTAAAAACCCTGGCAAACGGAGCTGGGGAAGGCCATGAAGAGAGGGTTCTCATGCACAACCGCCTGATAACGAGAACATGCGCCAGCAATTGCCTGTCTGACCTCAGACTGGCACCACCCTTGTCACTGATCCTTGTAGCCAAGGATTATTATCTTGAAAGTTATGTAATCCTCCTCACTTTTCTTTTAAAAACCTTTGTCTTCCTTTACCTCCCTGAATACACATAGTTTACTACGGCACCAGCATTGCCATTTCAATGCCCGTTCCTAAAAAAATCATTTTCTTTGAGAGCCTCTCCATCTATTATTTAGGTTGACATCAGTTTGAACTTTTCGTTCAAAGAAAAATGATGGATGTCCTGCATCCTCCAATCTTTTAAGTCATTCTAAAAGACTGGTTGTGCTATGACACACTTTTGATCAAATCTGCCAAATAACTAGACATTACCCACTGGGTAAGGTCGTGCTTAGAATGGCATCTCCCTGGACAAGCCACATATAGTCTTCTATGATGTTGCCTAAGGCTCCTTTTGAAACCTAACTCTCCTCTATTCCTCTGCCTCAACCCTCTACGCTGCCTGCCTGGCCTCCGTACCGCCCTCCAAACACATGAACTGGGTGCCTGCTGGGTCCCTCAATACCCACAGACTGGGAACAGTTGGTGCTGTGGTGATAGAAAAAGAGTGAGACCATCAGGGACCCTCTTGCCATGATCTCCACCAGTTCTTCTGACTCCTTATCTAGTGCTTTGTCAGCCCCACGACACTGTCTTAAGTGTCCTCTCCTGTCTCATTCCATGCCTAACCCTTCCCTGTACTTTGCTGCTTACCTTTCATTTTCCCAGCCAGCTCATATATTTTTCTTGGCTCAGCTGATCGTGTTTCCAGAGCTGTGAATAAACCACCTCTGCCCCAGCGGCCAGAATCATCTGATGGAAGAAAGAGAAAATTTTCAAATATAGGAGGTAAAGTCCAATCCACAATTTAGAAAAACAAAGGCACACGTCATGGCTTGTGGAAGAATGATTTTTTCAAAGGGAAGGAAGAAAACATCTGATCTCCTGGGACTACCACGGTTGGACTTCCCAAATATGTTTAGGTTTTCTGGAAGATAAACCTGGCCATCATAACAGGAAAGCACCTCAAAAATTAGTGTTCTGAGTGAGCAGAATCTCTGTGGTACATCTGTGATTCCTGGAAGATGACAGGAAGAATGGCGAGGAGAGGACTGTAACGCAGGGTGAGCTGGTAACGCAGGGTGAGCTGACGCACTGGCAACGCACCAGCGCAGAACCCCCGTTTCATGGGTGAGCAAGAGGAAAGGCGAAAGATCTTACTCAAGCTGGAACTGACGCTGCTGGTTATCACCTCATCTTTACATTCACTCATTCACACTAAACATCTGTCAGTTGCATTACATGTCAGGCCTTGCTTTAGGTACCAGGGTCATCACGGTGGACCAAAAAAACCCCTGCTTCCGTGAAGCTTATTTCCTAATGCAATGAGCAGTTGAATAAATGAGTACGTGTGTAATATGTCAGGTGGGACAGGCATAATAAAGGAAGATGAGAGAAAGAGAGTAACAGAGGTAGGGATGGGGTCTGTTTTATATGAGGTGATCACAGAAGACCTCTCTGAGAAGCAGACATTTGAACGTGGCTTGATGTGGCTATTTGGGGAAGTAAGAAGTGCAAGAGTTGTAAGGGGGAACAAGCCTGAAATTTTGCTTTTTCTCAAGGGATTCATTTGTCTTATAAATGTTGCCTCCTTTCACTAGCTTAAAAGCCTTGTACAGAGGATAAGGCAGGTATTATCCCATTTATACGGATAAGGAGCTTGAAGCTCAGGGAGTCTGGGTAACTTGACCAGGCAAAATGGATTTGACTCTGGCGCCAAGAGTCAAATTCATGTCTCCTGATTCTAAACCTCATGCTTTTTGGACCGCCACACAATACCGCACTGGGACTGTCACACCCTCGGTCAGGGTTCTGCCTCATCCTCCCCCATTCTTGACACCATGAGACTGAGGCACCCACCCCCACTGTACCACTTCTCGTACCTACGCAGTGCACGATGACAGCGTCCTCGGCCCCCGTCTGAGGGTGGGTGACATCACCACTGACATACTTGACCGAGGTAGAGTCTGGGTCTCCATAATCCAGCTCGTTAGAGCTCTCATCTTCCCCATCCTCAAGGTCCTCTGGCTCACTGTCCTCGGAGGGCAGGCGGAAGGACTGGTAACTGCTGGCCTCCCACCAGGCCATCCTGCAGCAGGCCAGGGAGAAAAGGAAATGAACCTGGCCTATCATAATTTCCCTTGGAGCACACAATAATTGCCAAGTGGAAATGCAATTAGAAACTCACCCTGATTGAAGTTCTCTGCTTATTTATAAATGAACGGGTCTCACTGATTAGCCTAACTGCCTCCTGACTACAATACAACAATGAGCATACGCCGAAGGTTCCTGGTTTTTAAGAACATGACTAAAAGGAATCGTTCAAGGAAACTACTCTTTGTCAGACAGCTACAAAGTCTTAAACTTTTCTGGTTTCACAGAATGCATCTTCTCTGCCTTAAGGTACTCAGGGCCTTTCACTTACACAGAGTAAATATTAACGTTAAAGTTTAATCTTTAAAAAAGTATTCTGTTAGCAATAGGAATGCTCAACGTAAAGTGACGTTCAACTGTGGTCTCCCTATATAACAGAGACCCCTTTACCAACCGTGACCCTTGGCTTGGTTAACGGTACAGACATACTTTTTCTTATGTTCGGCTTCTTCCTTTTCCCTCTTCTTTTCCTCTATTAGTCTCTTTCTCTTGGCTGCTGCTTCTTGTCTTTTCTTGCGTCTGTCCTCCAGCTCTTCTGGGCTCAGAATCCGCTTCCTTTTAGTAGACGCCTCCCCTAGGCCTGGGATAAGAACCTGCAGGAAGAACAAGATCCATCACCGGGAAGGGCAGGAGCTCCTGTTCCTCCTTAAGTTTCAGCATCCCTAAAGCGCACTCTGTACAGAAGCAACATGCTGAATATTCCATTTACTGTTCATATCACACATCTCACAGGCATGGTGACCAGGATAGCATGCTCAAAACTCAACCAAAGCACGGTTGACATGGTTGGTACAATCATTTTGATTCATTTCATTTGGATTAAGGTACTTCAGAAAAGTACCTTTTTCTCCTTGACTGAAAGCACACCCTGCAGGATGCCATTTTAATTTTAACCATTTTTAATGGAAATCTTTCTGCAATGTATTGCATAAATCTTTTTAAAACAGAATATTTCAACATCATGACTATCTTAATGATAACTATTATTTAATTAGCACATATTAAGCGCCAAACACTGAACATTACATACATTATTTATGACTGCCATCCTCTCTTAATGACACAGAGTCACAATTATCAACAGCAGCACATGGTATTATGGTATTTGGTATAACACAATGATCCCTTTAGGGGTGGCTTAGATGGACAGGGCTGCTTTCACCTGCATTAAATCATATAGTATACTCTCCTTGTTAATGTTTTTTATGCCAACTTTTTACATAGTTTTTATATTATGATACAGTTAACTATACTAACATTTCAACAAACGCTTCCAATACTTATTTCTTAACGAATCATCCCAAGAGAGCCAAATGGTTCCAGCATCATTTTTTGTTTTCTCAGGAGGACAGTTTGTAAGAATTTATTCTTTTACATAAATTAATAGTTCTTACACTGCCTTTCTTTCGGAGTGACCGGCCCACTTGATTAGTTTTCTCCAAAAGGGTTTTCTGAAGATTCACCAGTTGTTCAAATGATTTTCTGTCTTCCTTACTAGGCTCTTTAGAATAATCTTTACCTTCAAATAAGTACATATGGTTTTCTAGAAACATAAAACACAAAGAAATTCAGACATTAAAAAAATGGATTAATGCTATTCAAAGCACTAACTAGAGAACAACTGCCTGTACTCTAAATGGGCTAAAACCAGCTTGTGATGAAGGCATTTCACTTCCCAGCCCACTGACACTGAAGTGTTTGGGTTCTACATGGAGATCCCACACACTTACTTCACAAAGTAGAGAGCATGGCTTGAAACCCTTCTGGTCTATCCCTAGATGGTCTGTGAGTCTCCGCTGGGTTCCTCCACCCTGCTATCTTGGATTGTTCATTGTTCATTCGGTCCCAACTTTTCCTCAGCACAAATCTCAAGGACATTAAGATCACCTAATAAAATCTATAATTTTTTATTCCAAACACATTTTGAAGACTCAACTCTTATATTAAAAGGAACAAGTTGCAAATCTATGAGAAAATGAAGAACCACAAAAATAATCCCTGGGATTTACAACATCCTTTACAGTTCTCATGAAGCATATTCATGATCCTCACAACAATCCTGGTATAACTAGCCCCACTTATGGAAGGGGAAACCGAGGCTCAGACAAGGATTAAGGGACATCCCAATTCTCACTGGTAATAAAGAAAGGCAGGATTTTCTGACTCCAAGGCCAGGGTGCTCTTTCAAGTACATTAGTGTATCTACAGAGGGGTGGAGCGATATCAGGCTAGCAAATAATTATAGTAATAACAGTAAGGACAATAGTGTGATCCTGAATACCACTTTATACTACCAGAGCACTTTCACATCTATTATGACATTTCATTTTTGCAACTGTGTAAAAGAGTCAAGTAGAAAGTAGCACGATTTTATAGATGAGGACACAACGGCTCAGTGAGGTTGGGTGATCTGCCACGATCAGGAATCAAGTGATAAACAGAAGTCATGACCAGATAAGACTATCGACCACAGATAGGTAAGAAAATGAAGTGAAGCATACGTAATAGCACATGTTACCAAATAATGTATTTTCACAGCATTATGAAATCAGCTATGTTTTCCCTAGAGACTATGAAAGCAAAACATTTTCATTCTCAAGAGATCAATTGCTTCACACTTGTACCCAAATCTAACCAGCTGTAATTCTAATTGGCATTTGCTAATTAAATCAGCAGGGGGCTTTCAATAAGGCACTCTATCAACAAGTGGAAAAAAATAAAGAGCTGAGAAGTGTCAAATAGGATCAACACACGTAGCTTCATACTGCATGCAATTTACACCTTCCAAACATGCTTTTTAAAAAACCCTGGCATTCAAGATAAAGCAACACTGTTTTTTTATTTAATTTTGATGGGGCTGCTTTAACTACTAGTCTTTCATACTATTTTTAATCGTCCTCCTCATCTTCACTCTACAGCCAAGAGGATATTGGAGACCATAGGCCCAGACTCTCAACTCTGTTCTATCAAGGGGAACCATCTACCATAGAGCAAACCTATAGCCAATAACCAAGAGAAAATTCCAAATTTTAATAAAATTGGGGGATTTTTTTCTGGCACTTGGACTGTCTGAAAAAGTATGATTTTTTTAGTAGCTGGATTGACTGAGAAATAGATTAAATACCTTTCTGGAAAACAGTGCAATTTTATTTTGTTCTAGGAAACATTAGGAAAATAAGTAAATGTTAGGAAAATTAATCTAGGTACATGCAGAATTAGATGTAAGCTTTGATATTTAATATAATCAATACATAACTTAAAAATGACCATAAGCATCTATTTCTTCTCTCCCCTGAAACCAACGAATGATAGTAAAGGAATTTAAGAAAAGATATATGAGAAAATGGTGGATGGAAAGTTCAGTAACCCTTTGGAAAATGGAAAGTGGCGGCAGGGATAGTAACAGACTAAGAAGAGCCATGGAAGCAAAACACAGGTGCCCAGCCAGGGGGTAATTACGAGACCAGAGACCCTCTCAATCCTCCAAGAGCCTTGGATTTACAAGTGCAGGGTACGGCAAGGTGGGGAACGGAGAGAAGACCTGCACGCCAAGTCACTGGCAGGCCATGAGCCCTCCTTGACTCACACTGTATCTTCAATTTGAGCAACCAGGTTTACTCCATCCTCACGTCTTCAAAAGAAAACATTAGAAGATCTGTCTCTGGAGAAAGTGAGTTGCCCAGTGAAAAAACTTCAACTACAGACATCAGGGAAGGCTCCCTCTACGTGAAAGCTGGCTGCTCGGCCAGTAACACTGGGGTAAGGCCTGAGAGCCCATGCACCCGCGCGTGCCGAAGTTGCCATCAGCTTTGTGGCACTTCCCTGGCACATGTGCTCAGACAGCCAGGGGACACCAGACGGTTGAGGAAAACTACCAACAGGAACAAGAGATCCCAAAAGAAATTTAAAAAGAAGAGGAACCATGGTTGACTATACTTAATGATATATTGTATTCTTGAGAAATGCTAAGAGAATGGATGTTAAGTGTTCTCACCACAAAGATGATAACCATGTGAGGCGATGTATATTTCATTAGTGAGATTTAACCATTCCACAAAATGTATGTGCTTCAAGGCATCATGTTGTACACAACAAATACAATTTTATCTGTCAATTAAAAAAAAAATTAAGGGCTAGGCATGGTGGCTCGAGCCTGTAATCCTAGCACTTCAGGAGGATGAAGTGAGAGAACTGCTTGAGGCCAGGAGTTCGAGACCAGCCTGAGCAAGAATAAGACCCATCTCTACAAAAAATAGAAAAATTAGCCAGGCATGGTGGTGCTCATCTATAGTCCCAGCTACTCAGGAGGCTGAGGCAGGAAGATCACTTGACCCCAAGAGTTTGAGGTTGCAGTGAACTATGATTATGTCACTGCGCCCTAGCCTGGGTGACAGAGCGAGACTCTGTCTCCAAAAAAATAAATAATTTTTTTGTTTTTAAAGAGGGAGAAGGAGAAGCAACTAAAAAAAAGAGTGACAATGCAGTGGGCAGAGGAACACTTTTTAAAAAGATACAGTAAATATCCTGCCTGGAATACATTTTTAAAAGCTATAATAAATGTCCCCAGAGAGGATATTTTGTCCTTGAAATGAGAACAGGATACAATTAAAATAACAAGTAGGGAACAAGAAACAGTTCTTGAAGAATGTAAACAAATGCTATTATAAAGAATTAAAGATAAAATAGGAGAAAAGTCAAAGAGCAGTATCCTGTAAAATAATGCCAGCTGCCTAAATTCCAATTTCTCCACATATCCTATAAAAACCGTAAGACCAACAAGGGTTACAAAACCACCCTGAATCCATGCCTACTACAAAATTAGGAGTCAGAAAATACTACAAACTTCAATTTGTACATGAGTAGAGAAATGAACATCCCAAACCAGCTAAGGCAGCTCCAAAGCTCACACTAGAGAGTCGGGCAGAGACTGTGCAGAGAGCAGCAAGGGCAGCAGGGTTCTAGCAGTGGCAGACAGATCAAATTTTTTTTTACCCGCCCCTCCGAAAAGAGGCTCGCACCCCAAATGAGAAAACAATGAGGACAGGTCTTAGACTTGGTGGATCAGAGCAGTGGCCACTCAGGAAGTGAAAGGAAGGGACTGGGAAACACATGCAGCCAGGAGTTGGGAGGGTACAGCTCCTGGGGCAGAGACACCTCAGAAGAGGGACACATCCCTTGACAGCTCTGTGGCAAAGGGAAAGAAGGAAGCAAGTGATGGAAATTCACATTCCTACAGAAACAAAAGAGAATCACGAAACCAGAAATCATGCCAACCCCATTCCCCACCAAAAAAAGAAGGCTCCATTTAGCAGAGAAACTGCCTTTTCTGTATCAACGAAAGAAGGTACTCTTGGAATTAAGAAGCTTATTAAGATTCCTAAACCTCTCACCCCAGTCCATAGGGAATCCCTGCTACAGCTGGTTCAGGAAAATAAAGTCATTTCAACATAAATTGAAATACTCAGAATAGAAAGGAACAAAAAGACAAATAAATGTTGATCACGTTCAGAAAAAAAATAACCAGGCACACGACACAGTCCACACTGTTGATGAGCACATAGTAAATGCTCAATCAAAGTTAGCTGTAATTTAAAAAACAAATCATTCTCTACTGAGAAGAGGAATCACTGTGTGCAGAGCACCAAACTTAGGACAGTAGGCTTTACTAATAAACAAAGGAGAAGATACTTACAACCAAGGGAGGAAAGGTACAAATTCAAATCCTTGAGATTGATGCTACCACAACCATTAATATGATTTTAGTTCAAAGTTCAGCTATAAGTAAATAGCCAGACAAATTTCCAGTTAGGCTGGGAAGAGTTCTTGGACCCAGCAAGTCTTAATCAGTGGGCCCAAGATGACAATAGGGCTGGGTAGGAAAAAGATGTCCCAGGAAGCAGCATCCAGGCCTCTCCATGGGCTCGGCTCACCCGTGTTCCAGTTGGGAGTGGCTGTGCCATTTGCTCTGCTCTAACTCCCAACTCACTTCCTTCCTCGAGCTCTCTGCTCCCTCCTTCTGCTGCAGGCAAGGCATCCGAGATCCACTGGCCATCTTTTGTTTCCCCCAGGATGGACTCCAGGTCTATTTCATCCACGGTGCTCCCCTCAGAGGACAGTAGTTTATCCAAACCAAATTTGAGTACCTCACTCAACTTGAATGCAGAAAACAAAAAAAGTCCAGTTAGTTCTCATGAAAACAAACATCAGGGTATTGGAGATTTGCTAAATGGCTTAACAGCAACAGGCATATTCCTTCCCTGATGGACAGACAGGCTTTCTTCTCTCCTCGTCATAGATGACACCAACCAGGACTGTTTAACAGTTAGTTTGATGATGGATAAACAGAGAGGTGATAAATGATGATCAGAGCTGTTGACTTTGATAACTCTCCATAACAACAACAACAAAAAATTCCATAAGCCTCCATTTTTTTTTGAAGAATATCCTTGATTTCCTGCATTTTCTATAACACCTCTCACTGACTCTTTTTCACAGGCATTCCAAGCAACAACATGACAAGTCAGAGGCACTGTTAGCTACTTTCCTGCCTCTCCACTGCCAACATCTTAGGAAGAGAAGGCTATACTGGGTACTTTACATCTACCGTAAACTGATTCCTTTCCTTTGGCAATTTATTTTCCCATCACAGTGCTCTAATGGAAACCACCTTGGCAAAGACCAGCAACCACTCCTGATCACGAGGCCCAGATGAAGGCCATTTCTCAATCTGAATCTTCCCGGATGTGCCTCTGGCACTGCATTATCCTGCTTCTCTTCCCTTATCCCTCCCCAGGGTACCCTCAGCCTATGCCCTATGGCTGCAGGAACCACCCAGAAAGCTTAGATGATTTTTCCTGGATTTCACTTGCTACTTCCAATTTTATACCTACCTAAGCCCTAACTCCAAGATCCTGAACCAAGGTGGAGTCACACCTTGGGCCCTTGTTTACATCTTCCCCTTTCAGAGTGGGTGAATTATGTCTAGATCATCTATTTTGTGAGCATCTTGGAAATCTTCAGGTATTCTGTAATAGCTTGGAAAAAAGTTAGATAGCCCACCTGTGCATGAACACACCTGGATACATTTATATTTAACCTTGGCGTACATAAACAAGATAACTGGCTTTGGCAGCTGGTACCAAAAATAGAAGAAAGCCAACTATTTATGATAAGAATTAGTCCATACCGGGACCCTCCCCTAAACCCTTGTGTATTTACGCTTGCCACCTGGCTTTCCCTAGCTATTGCTCGCTTATGATGTATCTTAGTCATTAGCAAACTACGTGTGTTTTTATGAGGAGCAATATTTTATAGTAATTAACAGCATGTGCTTGGAGGTTAGAGAATGCTTGGATTGGAGTCCTAAATCTGAATGACCCCAAGCAAATTACTTAAGATTGGAATAAAGATAGTACCTATCTCATTCTGTTGTTATTCTTATTCACTGAAAACCGGAAAAGTGCACCTAAGACCATACTTAGCACACAGTAGGCATTTAATAAATGTTCACTGTATCTGTATCTGACTTTCTGTTTCTACTGTGTTCTCCCTGCAGCAAAATAAACCTGTTTCCCTCTTGCAGGACTTCGGAACTCCATACTGCTTAGATTTACCAAACCAGAATCACATCTTTTACTATTGATTTTTTTGGCATTTAAAAAGAGGCCCCTGCTTTGAGACAAAGGCACTGGGTTATGACCTTTGCTTTTGGCAACCACAATAACTCATAGTCTGGATAGGGAAGAGATAAATCAGACATTAGAGTCAGACGTAACTTTGCAACAACCATGATCTGGGCGAGAGGTCCGACAGAGCCCCTCAAACAGCCAGGAGTCCATGTTCCCACTAGTATTTGGCCCCATGGCACACAGGTAGGAGTCCGTGTTCCCACTAGTATTTGGCCCCATGGCACAGAGGTATGTCTACAGGATTCGCAGTGATGTGCCCAGCATCCCACAGCCCAGGGATAACCCTGTCTGAGCTCCCTCCACTGGAAGAGAGTTCAAGCATCTTACTGACAACTCTTCCTCCTTTGACACCCAGAGTGTGGGCTTTCCGAGGCTCTGTCATTAACCCCTTCACCATGCCCAATGGCGAATTTGTCTCTCTCAAGGCTCTATGTAGAACTGTTGTATGAGAACTGTATTTAAGAGTATCTAAAGTATACTCCTATCTCTCTTCTCAAGCTTTTATCTTACATCTGTAATTGCCTCAAAACGTATAGCCTGCCCTACCACCATTATGGTTAAGCACATGCATCAGAGTTGGCAACAAAAGAAAAAAACAGAAAAAAAAAAAAAAAAAAAAGAAACCACACTTAGCCACCTAAGACCCTAAGATAAACAAAAACCAAACAAATAAAACTCAGCATTACTCTTTCTAGTTCTGGTCCCAAACATATGAAATCTTGAGCCTTTCCTATAAGTTACTGACTTCCTAACAAAAATGCTGATACGTAAAGATAAGCATTGGCCTTTGTGGATATGATAACCATATGAGCAAATTGCTTTTTATCCCATGCTCAGACTAATTATAAACTTGGTAACTCTGCTTGTATTAATAATACCATGTAATTTTTTCCCTTTTAAATACTTGTTATATTTTTTATTTGATAAACTAGCCCCCTTAAAGCCTAGTCTCTTCTTACAAACTTCTGTAAATGAAATTCTTTTTTCTGAGTCTTCCTCTAACAATAATTTATGTTATATTGTACTTTTACTGCAAACCCTGTTGACTAAAGCCTAAATTATCTTTATCTTCCTAAAACTCTGCCCTACCTCCTAACTTCCTAATTTCTATTCTCCTCATATCCAGGCTTAAACCCTCACAGCCATCTTTGAATTTTCTCTCTCCCAACGCCCTCCTTCTAAACAGCAGCCAACTTGTCACATTCCCTTTTGCAATGTTTCTCACACCAGACCCTCCTACTGCCACTGCCCTTGGCAGACACCTGTGACTCTCCTCATGCGTGAATCTTTCCAGTATCTGAGGAGTTGGTCTCTCTGCATCTAGCCCCTCATTCCTGGGGCAGGACCAAAGATCCTGGGATATATTATTAATATAATACGGGTTCTAATTTTAACCCAAGGGCCACTATAGAATAACTTTAAGTCCTCTTCCAAAAGAAAGCTCTCTCTAAACTCTTCCAAGCCAGCATTTGACTCCCATCCAATAGTCCCTTCTTCAAGCAAATTAACTCTAGTCCTTTCATCCATTTTTTCAATGGCATAATTTTGAATTCCTGATCTCATTTGCTCTCCTTTGAGTATGAAGTAAGTAATATAAGCCACTGATCAAAGGGTCTGGAATTAAGAAGGAGGTACGGAATTGTTATTGATTATGCTAAGTTCTTTATTTTAACTGATTCTCTTAACAGCCCTTGGAAGTAACTAGTGCAATCCTCAGTTTTAGAAAAGTAAAGAGAGTGTATCAAAGAGGTTAAGAAGTCTATTCAGACCCACACAGCCAATAAATGAGGAGGCTTGGATCTGAATTCAAGTTAGATGGCCCAGGCCCAGAGCCTGCTTTTACGGATCATACTCATTCTTGCACACAGCAGGTACTAGGGCAAGTGTGAGTTAGGCCATGGTACAAATACGTAGATGGGAAAAGTGCGTTGTTCATTCCATTTCTTTTCATTTACATTCTCCTCCAAAGAGCACTGACATATTCTAAAGTGAAGAACAATATTATTATACCTGGAGGTCAGCATCGGCTGAAGGTTTCTGGGCTCCCAGAGTAAAATGGCCTCCTTCTATGATCACGTTGGTGAGCTGCAGTTTGGAGGCTGCTCTCCTATAGACTATTTCTTCCACGGTGTCCCGGCCAATCAGCCGAATAACCTTAACAGACCTATACATCAGTGAAATGAGAGCAGTGTGCTGTGAGAGTCTGCAAAGCCGGGCAAAAGCGTGCAAGGTAAATACACCTAAAAGGAAACAAAGCCAAATACCATATTCAAGGTACAATTAAAAGGATATTGTTTAATTTGGACCTGAGCATTTCTTAGAAAGAACTGGACTCAAATTCTCTCTGAACCTTTCCAAAGGAGTTAGGATGATGAGGTGATTATAACCAGGATTCCTTATCTGTGGCCAAAAAAAAAGCTCTGGTAGAACTAAATCATCCTCAGGTCAAAGAGTAGCACCTATCTTTTTAGTTTAGCTCCATAGCCTCATAACCCCATTTTTTAACTGAGTTAGATCCCAACTCAAGAAGGATGAGTTAATTTCTAATGGTTCCTTCTAATTATTTCACTATTTAATTTTGCTCTTTAAAAGTAAGTCTGGCCAGGCGCAGTGGCTCACACTTGTAATCCTAGCACTTTGGGAGGACAAGGCAGGAGGACTGCTTGAGGCCAGGAGTTCGAGATCAGCCTGAGCAAGAGCAAGACCCAATGTCTACAAAAAATAGAAAAATTAGCTAAGCGTGGTGGTGCACACCTATAGTCCCAGCTACTTGGGAGGCTGAGGCAGGAGGATCACTTGAGCCCAGAAGTTTAAGGTTGCTGTGAGTGAGGCTGATGCCACTGCATTCTAGCCCAGGATACAGAGCAAGACTTTGTCTCAAAAAAAAAAAAGAAAAAGAAAAAGACAAAGTAACTGGA
The DNA here is from genome assembly GCA_004363605.1 of Indri indri. Taxonomy (NCBI): domain Eukaryota; kingdom Metazoa; phylum Chordata; class Mammalia; order Primates; family Indriidae; genus Indri; species Indri indri. Next base: position 21,263 of record RJWJ010003278.1, read on the forward strand.
CTGATAATGTGACCCACCCAATACTACTCCTAGGAGTCAACAGCACAGACGGGACTATACTACTCCTAGGAGTCAACAGCACAGACGGGATTATACTACTCCTAGGAGTCAACAGCACAGACAGGTCTCTCAACTCCCAGTTTGGGACTGTCACCAGGACTACATTCTTCATCTTCCTCTGAACCCAGAACCACTGCTGAGCAAGCCAAGGAAGTGAAAAAATATTGATGCCTAAATCACTCACTTGTTCTGGCCAATTCGGTGAGCCCTGGCAGCTGCTTGCAAGTCATTCTGAGGATTAAAATCACTGTCGACAAAAATCACAGTATCTGCTGCCGTTAGGTTCATGCCAACTCCACCTGAAACAAAGCAGAAAGGAATGTGATTGGAAGCACATGAGGACTAGAAAATAAAGACACAAGGCTAGAATGGGTCAGATCAATAAAGTGAAATAGTCAAAACAACTGGCTTCACCCTTCCAACGGACACCCCCATCCCCAACTCCAGAACTTTGCAGCAGTTGGAAATGCTACCTGACCTCATATTGCCCGACTTGGGAAAATGTAATTATGGAATGTAACAGAACAAAGGGAGCAGGGGTACGTGGCAGAAGTAGATAATTAAGTTAGTGCTGTGATGGTATTCTAAATCTCTTCTGCTTAAAAACCTTGATCAGAATAGTCTGTGGAGGGGCCGGGCGCGGTGGCTCACGCCTGTAATCCTAGCACTCTGGGAGGCCAAGGTGGGCGGATTGTTCTGAGCTCAGGAGTTTGAGACCAGCCTGAGCAAGAGCGAGACCCCCATCTCTACCAAAAATAGAAAGAAAATTAATTGGACAACTAAAAATATATATATAGAAAAAATCAGCCGGGCATGGTGGCGCATGCCTGTGGTCCCAGCTACTCAGGAGGCTGAGGCAGTAGGATTGCTCGAGCCCAGGAGTTTGAGGTTGCTGTGAGCTGGGCTGACGCCACGGCACTCACCCCGGGCAAGAGAGTGAGACTCTGTCTCAAAAAAAAAAAAAAAAAAGAATAGTCTGTGGAAAAAATCTACCTGTTCTTTCAGAAAACAGCGTTCAATATTACAGAGGTCTGCTGTGGACACTGTTAAGAAGAGTGTTTACATCAACTGCAAGTTACAACTAGGTAGTAAGATCCCTGATCCAAGTTACTGAGAAGAGGGGATGACATCACACTCCTAAGCAGGGCAGGAAACCACCTCCCTCCCATTGGAGAAAACTTTCCTGAGTCTTTTCTGTACTTGTTTCCTCATTAATCAAAAGAGAAAGTAACAAAACCAAAGGCGAGACAAGAACACTTCATGGAACAACTTTCTGGTCTTTCTTCAGTGCTTCAGGAAAAGGGCTAAAGAGGTACACTGGGTCCCAGGAATTAATTAAGAGAACCATGAAGGTAAATTGCAGCCTTCTCTTTGATTAATGTGAAAACAAGTACAAAACAGACTCCCTCTGGCCAGGGTCATCAGAGCTTGTTGCTGAAACAAGCAAGCCTGAAAGGGCTTGTTCCAAGAGCCTGAGTTAAGGACAGACTTTTGAGAAGGACTACTGACTGTAAGCTGGATCTCAAGACAAGTCAGGCAGGAATATTCTAATTAAAGCCTTCGTGTAAAATTAAAGTCGGTACAAAGAGATAACAACAACTGATTACTGAGAGGTGCTAAATTATACCTAAAAATAACAATGATAGCTACACTTACGCTATGCATACTACTTGCCAGGCATTGTTCTAAGCACTTTACATGTATCGACTCCTTTAACCCTCACAACCCTATGAGTAGTTACTATGATTATCCCCATTTTACAGATGCTGAAATGGAAGCACAGAGAGCTTAAGGGACTTATCTGAGGTTGCACAGCTAGAAGATGAGAGAGCCAGGATTCCTTCCCACATGGTCTGGGTCCAGAGTCTGTGCTTTTATCCATTATACTATAATACCTCCCAGGCACTTATTTCATTTAAAAATGTGCTCCATAAAAATTATCTTCTTGTTGAATTAATGTCTGAGTTCAGCTCTTCTTCACTGAGGGGTGATATTTTTACATATAAGCTATATCCGTATTGTTTGGGACATATTCATGAGCTGACACTGCCATCTGGTGGTAACTTAAATAAACGAAAATACTGCAAAACTGCAGCCAGACCGCGATAGCAAACATGACAGTGCATGGAAATGGCTGATATCCAGGACTGTTTCCGCTGCTAAAAGAGCTACTCTGAGTCCTTCGAGGAGATTAACTGAAAAGCAGAGTTGTCCTTCTTTCTAATTTTAGACACTTCAAACATGCTGCTGCTCTCTGAATACGAAGATTGGCGAAATCATTGAAGCATAAATGGAACTGTTTTCCCAACACTGATGATGTGTTTGCCCTGATCCTTCCAGCTTCTCCTAAGAATACCCCGGAGACGACCGATCACATGAGTAAATGGCTGAGACACAGGGTGCGGTCTGTGGTCTTGGGAAGAGAGTGAGGCCAAATGAATCTGATTATATCTTGTATTATTAATTTTATTAGGGAGATATGACATACATAGGTGAAATAATCTCCTTAGAAAGGATTATATCTCATACTTCTTTTATATGCCCTTTTAGTACCAGGCACTTATAAAACTTTTTAATTAAGACTGAATTCTCTTTTTATAAAAATATTGATCTGTCTTTGGCATAGAGGACGTACATCCCTTTCATGTTCCTGCATGTATTCCATCAATTTCACATGCCACCTCCATCAAGATTTAGGTCTATAAAAAATAAGGTAATGAGACTAAGATTCTATGTGTTCAAAACTAATTTAAGGAAGGTCTGCTTGCTCTATCATGTGAATAACTTCACCTCCAAGAACGGATTTCAAATTAATCATCTATGACAGCACTCTGTAACTGGTAAAGCACTACAAATTTTATATGTAATATTTATGATTTAAGTCATATGTAGACAATGTCATAAATAATTCTAAAAAGCTGGCAGTTTCAATACAATCAAATTTTTTAAACAAACAGATTTTTGCTAAGCTTTGACAACACTATTCCCGAGGTACTTACGGAGGAAGGGAAAGTAGCAGACTATTATTTTATTTCCCAAATTCATGGTTAGGAAGGAGAACTACCTCCGTTGAATATAAATAAAACTTTCCACAAAATCACAGAAATCGTTCAGGATACTTCCAAGTCAATGGTCAAAGCAGATTAGAATTACCTGCCAAACAACACCAGGTTTCAGCCTTACTTCTTTGATGAGATGACAGCTTGGACAGGTTAGATAGAAAAAAGCACCATGCTAGATAGATGTTCAGCACCTTGATAAACTGTGCCAACTACCTCAATTCCTCTTGTTTTACACTCCTCAGTAATAACTTCATCTTTCAGAGAATTAAGGAAAAATGTACTAATGGCAGGGACGTAGAAGTACTCCATCGCCCCTTGTGTGTCTGCTTTTGTCAGTGCCTATGTGGCCTACCTGTCCTGGTACTCAGAAGGAAAATGAAAATGGGCTGCTGTCCAAAGTTCTTAATGGCCAAGTGTCTCTCTTCTCCTCTCATGGAACCATCCACACGCTCATAGCTGTAGCCTTTACACAGAGGAAGAAAACAGAGAAATCATAATCCTTTTCAAGTGCTCTCTGGGGAACAAAACATTAAGTCAGCCCAAAACCAACGGCCAATGTTGTCCCTAACCATATACAGCCATGGCCCTACTTTAAGCAAATCCCATGGGAAAAATTTAAATGTAGGGGGACAATTTATCATTTCATAAAATAACTCACCATAATATACTCCTCTGAGGTTTTCAAATACATGCAGTTGATGTCTTTGGCATTTATGGAGTTAAGACTCAATTTTAACTATTCCCAACCAGTCCCAAATGTCTACACTGTGTGGTAGTTTCTAATTTTGTTGAGACACGATCCCTATTTGTGCGAGCAGTAAGACAAGCACTCAGAGCAGGTCAGTGAGCCTGCCTGATGGCGCAGATCTGCCTTTTGGTGAAGCATCAGGGTTTTCCAGTGGGTACCAGGCACCCACATCAGGAAGCAGAGCTGTAAGCTCAGGCCACGTCTGTGCATCTGGGGATTCCCCAGTGTGCCAACAGCATTTCTGCAAGTGTCCACTGGACCAGTGTACTGTAGTACTTAGGGGGCGTCAAGTGGATCCGAGAGACCCACCCTGGACTAACTTTTTAAATTGTGGGGTCTGGAGCTGATACTTCTTCACCTCTGGGCTCAAGATCAACCAATGTTACAGCCTTTTCCCATCATCCCACATTATATATTAAACAGAGTTCCGAGGTAACCTAACCTGCATTCTCTATTGTCTATATAGAAAAAAATTGATCTTACCTTTCCTCTGGTTTATTTGTGGGATCTCTGTTAATATTCATCTTTTTTACCATCCTAAGTGCTCAATCACTGAGGTCAATGTTATGAGACCCTGAGAGCTCTAGTCACCAAAACTCTGTTTCTCATACGTTTTCAAAAACACTCAACATTTCCACAACATTTGCTCCAGTGCTCATAATTGTAAATGACACAAGTGATGGGAATGTGGGTGTTCTGCCCATGTGCCTCTCTCTACTCTCAGTCCTTGCCTTCATACCCCACTCTCCACACTTTGATCATCTTCCGGTTCTGAATAACGTTCTTGCACTGCTTTCCTTTATAACATTCCCACACACTGTATTACTCTTCATGGACCTATCTGGACCATTAAGTCTAAAAAAGCCCTAAGTAATGTAGTGGCCAAGGGTGTCACCTCTGTAATCCATGTAGTCTTGGAGAATATCCAACATCTGGGTCATTTGGGAGAAAAGTAAAATCCGATGGCCCCTGGCAAGAAAAAAAAAAGGAAAAACTGCCAACTCTAGTATTTAAGGTAAGTTTCCCTCAGGCAAAACTTACCAAAGAATACAAGTTTATAAATAAATGAAATACTGAAGTAGAAATATAAATGTCATATAATTTACAGAGACTTCTTCAGAAACCACCCTAAATGCCTTATGTAAGAATATACCTGCACATGTGGCTGTATCTTTCAGAGCAGTTGTTCTCAAACTAGAGTGGAGATATTCCCAGGGGCATGTGTCAATGCACCAAAGGGCATAAGAAGTCCTAGAGTAACCAATGTGCCTCTTTCTGGAGTGTCAATTTGCTCAAGGGAAAGAAATGCAAGCTTTCATTTTAACAGCAAAATAAGTAAGATATGTTAAGAGTAAAATGTAAAAATTAAAACACAACAACCTCACAGAAACTGGAGACCCTGAAGAGCCTGTGGTCGGCCACATATAGCTATTCTCTACGTGGGGGTGAAAAGTCACTATCCTCTTATCTATGGTTATATTGCTCGAAAAGTCTGAGAAGTCTCACTTTAGGGAAGCAAGCGGCAGGTGACATCTCATCTCCCACAATAGAAGACAAACTGATGTATAGGAAGAGTAGGTAGGAAAGAAGGAGGCAAAACGATGGATTAAGTCAAAAACAAAGTCAAGCTTACAGCCTCTTGTTACCAGCCATTATTTTAAATTTGCATAAACAAAGAAGCACAATACTGTCGAAAGAGTAGTTTCATTATGAAAACTAATTTAATCTGAGTTTGCAACAAGTATAAGAGGAACAATCACGGAGAACTCTTAAAACTCTAGCCCCAAATGGGTGGAGAAAGCATTGAATTTGAAGTTGAGGACCTCAATTCTAATCTCATCTCTGCCATTTGCTGGCTTTGTCGCCCTGAACAAGTCACATAATCTTTCTGAATCCATGAAATGAAAAAGTTGGGCAGAAAATATTTATGGGTCCTTTTCCGATTCTAACACACTTATGGTAGATATACCAGAGCCAATAAAATATAGTAAGACATGCAATTATTTAACTTTCACATTCCTAAGGTTGGGCAATTTTGCCAAATCTGAAGTTTTAGGTTAGTTCAGGTCATATCTGGGCCAGTCATCCCAAAAGGACAACTCTGAAATCCTTGGGAGTGTGGGCTTTTCCTAGACTCCTCCTACCCTCTGGTGCCTTGGAGGATAAAGCAGAAGCTGGACACAGGTCCACCAAACACTAACTGAACCTGGTCTTCTAATGCCCAACTCGTGTAAAGAGTCCCTCAAGTTCTGCTTGAGTTCAAATCAAACCCCACAGGTTAACAAAAAGAAAGTTTACTGAGTCCTTATTATGTGCTAATTCAATACAAGGTACCAGCAGGCAATTACAAAATGTTCAATGTTGTTGCTATCCCTGTGGAGCCAAACAGTATAGTTGGAGCGATACAGTTAACATACACCATTAACCCAGATTGCAGATTAAGGTGGTGCATTGCCAAGTGCTGGATTAGGATCTTCGTGTTGTAGGAATTCAGGAAAGGAAAGAATGATTGGGGAGGGGGAGAGGTGGGACGGGGTGGAAGGGGGTAGGAGTATAGTCACAGGGAAGGTAGAACCTGAATCAGGGTCTTGAAAAAAGAAAAACTGGAATCAGCCTCAACAAATCAGTAAGCTCCTCATTATTCAGGTCTTAACAGTCATTAGCTCAGAGCAGAAAATGTGAACTTATCACCTACTTGGAATACAGGAATGCCAGCAGCTTATCCAGTAGGTGAAGTTTCCCACTAGCCTCAATCAGATGGTCTCCAACTTCAAAAGGCTCTGGCTCCACACCTGGAAAAGAAAGAACCCACTGCCAATAATCTGCCCTCTGTCAGGCCAGACTTCTTGAGTAAAGAAGCCAATAGGTAGACTGTAGCAAGAGAGGCCACGCTCCTTCTAATTGAGAGTGGGCCCAAGCCTCATCTCTCTTTGAGGCATTTTATAATCAGTTGTTTGCATGATGATCTCAGTGCTGCTTAACACCAATCACAGAGCCTGCAACACCCAACAAGCCTAAGAAACATTGATCTGTGTAATAAACCCACTCTTGAGGAAACTGAAACACTAGAAGATGCTAAACATCAAGGAGACCCAAAATTGGAATCTTGGGGCTCTCACTCCAGAAATCAACCAAGAAATAGGCTTCCATTGACCAGTGGAACAGAACTGAGAACCCAGATATAAAACCATTCTCATATAGCCATCTAATCTTTGATAAAGCAGACAAAAATATACATCAGGGAAAAGAATCCTTATTCAATAAATGGTGCTGGGAAAACTGGATAGCCACATGTAGAAGACTGAAACAGGATCCACACCTTTCATGTCTCACAAAAATCAACTCACGCTGGGTAACAGACTTAAACCTAAGGTATGAAATTATTAGAATTCTAGAGGAAAACGTTGGAAATACTCTTCTAGACATTGGCCTAGGCAAAGAATTTATGAAGAAGACCCCAGAGGCAATCACGGCAACAACAAAAATAAACAAATGGGACCTGATCAAATTAAAAAGCTTCTGCACAGCCAAAGAAACTGCCACAAGAACAAACAGACAACCTACAGAATGGGAGAAAATTTTCGCATGCTATGCATCTGATAAAGGGCTGATAACTAGAATCCATTTAGAACTCAGGAAAATCAGCAAGAAAAAATCAAACAACCCTATCAAAAGTGGGCAAAGGACATGAACAGAAACTTTTCAAAAGAAGACAGAATAATGGCCAATAAACATGAAAAAATGCTCAACATCTCTAATCATCAGGGAAATGCAAATCAAAACCATAATGAGATATCACTTATCTCTGGTGAGAATGGCCTTTACCAAAAAGTCCCAAAACAATAAATGTTGGCGTGGATGTGGAGAGATAGGAACACTCATACACTGTTGGTGGGATTGCAAGCTAGTGCAACCTCTGTGGAAAGCAATATGGAGATACCTTAAAGAGATACAAACAGATCTACCATTTGATCCAGCAATCCCATTACTGGGCGTCTATCCAAAAGAACAAAAGACATTCTATAAAAAAGACATCTGCACTCGAATGTTCACAGCAGCACAATTCACAATTGCAAAGATGTGGAAACAACCCAAGTGCCCATTAATACATGAGTGGATTAATAAAATGTGGTATATGTATACCATGGAGTACTATTCAGCTATAAGAAACAATGGTGATATAGCACCTTTTGTATTTTCCTGGATAGAGCTGGAACCCATTCTACTAAGTGAAGTATCACCAGAATGGAAAAATAAGCACCATATGTACTCACCAGCAAATTGGTTTCACTGATCAACACCTAAGTGCACATATAGGAATAATATTTATTGGGTGTCGGGCAGATGGGAGGGGAAGGAGGGAATGGGTATATAAATACATAATGAGTGTGATGCGTACCGTATGGGGGACGGACACGCTTGAAGCTCTGACTCGGTGGGGGAGGGGTGCAAGGGCAACATATGTAACCTAAACATTTGTACCCCCATAATATGTTGAAATAAAAAAAAAAAAAAGAAAAAGAAGAAATAGGCTTCCATGTATAAACTAGTGATTCTCAAGGTATGGGGTGGCAGTCAGAATAACCCAGAGGGCTTCCTTCAAAATCTTCATGTTCCCAACACCTCCAACCCCTAAAAAAATTCTGATATACACCTAATTGAGATTCTATGAAACTGAAATTTTTGAACGGTTCCTAGCACTACTTGGTAGACTCCCTTGAAATGTCTGCAGCAAACCCTCGGCTTTGATCCCATCTATCCTAGGGCCTCCATGAGCACAGAGGTCCTGGAACTGCTCCAAGAGCTACTAATCAGAGTGAATCAAAAAGCGCCGGTGTGAATAAAAATGAAAATACTACACATCAGAATTTGTAGGATGCAGCCTAAGCAGCGCTTAGAGGGAAATTTACAGAAGCCTGTAAGATGAAGGGGAAACAGGAAAGGAGACTAAGGAGGACAGAGTAAGGCAGGTGGAGAAGAGAGAGTGTTACCCCAGAAGCCGAGGGAGGAAAGCATTTCAAAAAGAAATGCTCAAGCATGCCAAAGGCTTCCAAGAAAGCAACTGAAACATGAGCTAACAAGTACCCATCAGTTGGGCCACACGGAGATCGCCAGAGACCTTGGAATAGCGGTGATGAAAGGCTGACCAAGTGGGTCAAGACAATGGAAATCTAATCATGAAGAAATGATCAGATAAATCTAGACTATGACATATTCCATAAAACCACTGGCCTTGATTCTTCATGTCAGGAAAAACAAAAAAAAAGGTACACACACACACACAAAAAAAATCTGAAGCATGTTTCTAGATTATAGGAGAATAAAGAGACATGACAAATGCAATGCAGGACCTATGACTGAATCTTAGATTTAACAAGAAAAGAAAAACACACCCATAAGGGATGTTATGGGGACAACTGAAGAAATGTGAATATGAACAATATATAACACCAATACAAAGAAACAGAGAATAAACAAAGACACAGTAAATACAGGCAATTCTTTTGAAGAATTTTGCTATAATTTTGGCTTCAGAAATGTAAACAAAAAATAATGTGGGGAAAAAAGGGCACCACCTTACCATCAAACAAGTATGGGTGATCCACACACTTTCGGAGCTGGGACAAGATGTTCTGAAGTTTAACTTTCTTTGCCATCTCATTTTCGAACGCATCTGAAATTTATCAAAAGAGAGACAGAGAGAGAGAGAGACAGAGAGAGAGAGATGGACACTACTGAACCAAAAAAAAAAAAAAAAATTCCTGAGTTTCCATAAATAACATTACTTGTTTCCATAATATATCCTTCAAACCTATATCAGCCTCCCAAATTTCACTGAATTGCATTAAGAATTAATAGCATGTCCATATGAAATTGTATTAACCAGAATTTTGTTTTAAGAAAGAAGCCTAAACTATAAATTGAACTCAGAAATACTTTGTTATTCTTTTGCAAAATTTCTAAATTTCCTTCTTTAACTGTTGTGCAGTCAAGGGACAAAAACATGCAAATTGAGAGATTATTCCATTCCTATCTCTACCTTGCCATTCCCAATTCCTCCTAGTAAATTTAATTCAATAAAAAAAGTTTTGTAATCTGTTAAATACAATAGTCCCTGCTTAATCTGTGAGGGATACATTCTAAGGCCTCCCATGGATTCCTGAAACTTAGATAGTACCAAGCCCTAAATATACTATGTTTCTTTCCTGTACATACATACCTATGATAAAGTTTAATTTGTAAATTAGGCACAGTAAGAGATTAACAACACTAATAAAACAACTATAACAATATAATTTCGCAGAAGATTCATTCTTAGCAACCTCAGCATTTGAATTGTTTTCTTTCCTTATTGATTGAAGATCTTCACCTTTTCATTTAAAGGAAGCGCTTTATGGCTTCTCTTTGGCTTTACTCAAAATGCCAGTATCATTATTCTTGTGCTTTGGGGCCATTATTGAGTAAAATAAGGGTTACTAGAACAGAAGCACTGAGATACTGATACTGCAACAGTCAACCTCATAACAGAGCCAGGTACTAAGTGACTGAGGCAGGCGGCGCTGACAGCTCAGAGACGCTGGACAAAGGGAGGAGTCGCGGCCCAGGTGGGATGGCATGAGATCTCACTAAGCTACTCAGAATGGCGCATGCAATTTAAAACTTACGAATTTTTTATTTCTGGAATTTTCCATTTACATTTTCAGACCGCAGTTCACTGTGGGTAACTGAAAGCGTGGAAAGCGAAACTGTGGCTAAGGGGGACTCCTGTATCTGATAGGGTGGAAGGACGAAAGGCATGACCGGGACATCTAGAAGTGTTTGCTCAATCACAGGCAACAAGGAAAACTGGGAGGGGGGGAAAAGGAACTTTCACAACTGTAACAACAAAGTCTGTGTTACAGTTAAGGTACTCTGTCATGGGCTCACTGTAGCTGACCCAAATTACTCAGAATACAAAATTCTGAATTTTTGGTATACACGGTCATTATGATTAGAAAATATTTCCCTGCATGAAAATCACATCCTCATTTAGTTTCTAAATGGACAAGTGCCCCTCTGATTACCTAGGTCTTTCATCAAAATGGCCTTGTAGTATTTTTTCTGCAATGCTGACATGCCGTGGTATATCACTACTTCTGTCTTCTTGGGAAGCTCTGTAGCTACCTCAGCTTTCACTCGCCTCAGCAGAAATGGCTGCAAGAGTCTGTGCAACTCACCGGCTGTATAAGAAAAAAATACAAGAAGTGCGGAACAAAAGTGGAACCAAGGTACTGAACTACTACAGAACACACAGCAATTTATTTTTGTTTCTCATTTTCATGTTAATCCTGCTTTCTAGGCCAGTATGGTAATTTTTCATAGTGTTTCTTCCTTCACTGGGATCTTCTTCCCAACTCCTTCTGGAATCATTACTGGCCCTTAACCCAAGAACTAATAACGTAACACTCAAAGAACTTGATTCTTACTAATAATAACATTTGCACGAAACTTTTTTTTTTCCACCGTATTTTTGCATTTAATCCTACTGATCAGCACAACAGTTTAGAAATGCAGGGCAAGTAGTACTGTTCCCATTTTTATACTTGAGTTAAGTGAGGCTCAGGGACATTAAGTAACTTATTCAAACTCGCACAGCTGGGATGTGAATTTCTCCAACATTCAGATTTGGTTCTTTCGACTTTGAATCCCTTGCCCCTTCCCCAGGTGTCTTCAAAATGTCAAAATAAAGGGAGCCCCAGGTGTCTTGAATTTCAGAAACCATCCTAAATTGAATTACACTAAATGTAGGGTTGCCAGATACAGCAAATAAAAATATAGGTGCCCAGTTAAATTTGAATTTAATATAAACAATGAATAACTTGAATACAAGTATGTCCCATGCAATATCTGACTATGTGTCCTGTATTTTATCTGGGAACCCTAAACATGGGAGTAATCAGAGCAGGTTCCCCACGTAATCTTCAACCTGTGGTATGTGGATTTTGCTATGAGAAGCCCCTTGAACTCATACTTACGCAGTACATAAATACTGACTAGTTGGCAAGTTTTGAAAAATCATCCCAGGATTAATATCAGAGGGACAGACAGATAATTCCGCAAGGCAGAGGGGCAAAGATATGAGAGGAAGAAGACTGTAACTGTTGGCTGTATGAATGAGGAAGGTTTCCCTCCTTCACTTCCGCCTCCCAACCATCCCAGACTTTTGGTTTTGGAGCAGTGTTGAAAGAAACATGAGTGTGGCAGAATGCTGAACAGTAGTTTGAGACTGCAGCACCCACATACTTTTCCGTCTCAAGAAGTGGCGTGTAAAGTTAACAAAGTCTTTATAGAAATGACAAGTTGGAAAAAAAAATCTGCAAATCAGTAGACACTTTCTACTTCTTCCAAAAATAAACCAAATAAGCTCTCTTGCAGAATTACATAACAAATGAGAGAGTCATGAACAGCAGACAACTGGAAACAGCATGAGGGATCTAATATCTATTATATTATGTGGCTCTTTATCTCCCTGGAAGGTATCCTCTGGTTATCAACTCTCTTTCTTTTCTACCTATCATCACCATGCACTACGGCAGTTCCTGTGCCAAGACCTCTTGGGGATGATTTGTAGGAAAGGAACTTGCCTGACTCGGACTCTTTCTCAATATCCTGGTAACGTTGAACAAAAGCTTCCACCTGTTCCTTGGAAAACAGATCAGGCTCCACAAAACTGAGGAGGGAGTAGAGTTCTTGCAGGCTGTTCTGGATGGGAGTTCCGGTCAACAGGAGACTGAAGACTACTGAGAACTCAAATATATGAATAAATAAAATTAAAAACCCATAACATTGGGAAAGCAAGGCAGAGTTACCCATCACAACCTTTACCAACACGAAAAGAGGCATGATTTAATGGAATGACCAATGACCAAAAGGACATGACGCCAGAAGGCTCAGGCTAAAGTTGTATACTGGCTGTTTCATGTAGGAATACCTCTTCAGTTTCAACTACAAGAAGGGGATAATAATCCTGTGAAGAAGATACTGTTATTAGGATGTAAGTAATCACATTTTGTGAACTCTGAAGTACTACACCAGTACTCAACATAGTTATTGTTAATCTACATGGAGATTCAAACTATGTGTTATCAGCTCCATAGGGACCAAACTTCAGTTATCATCACAGAAATTAACATATGTAGGCTCATGAATGAACAAGCCTTCATCGGGTCAATAACAAAAAGAAGGAGCCACATTCCACTGGCTCCTCACAAAAAAGGGCAAGTCTAGGCTACTGTGCTATTTCTCATCTGCTTTGCCAGAACGATGCAAGAGGTCAAGAGAAGGGGATGAAAGACAAAGGCAGAAGAGGCAGGAGGTAATATTCGATAGCACAAAATTGTTCTCTTCATGACTCCATATGAATTGTCAGATATTTTAAACAGGTAAATTGGGGGAGGGGTACAATATGTCCAATACATTAATATCTACTATTGCAGACAGAAGCACAGTAAGATTATTTTTTAAAGAAATTGCCCCTTTGAATATGATCAAAAGAGAACTGAAACATTCCCAAAAATACAATGTATTTTATTGAGGTAGGGTCTTATTCATTTGATAACCAGATTTTAGTAAACATTATCTCCTACATAAAAGATGAAGAAGGAAATGTTAGGCCATATTAAGTGTAACTTCTGTCACCCACAAAATGTTCATGTAGCCCTGCAGAAATCTGACAGAAAAAAAAGGTTTCAATTTAATTGGCTCTATACAGGCCTAAACTAATAATTTTTTTAAAAGGGAATTAGGAGGGGAAGGAGGGATGAATAGGTGGAGCACAGAAGATTTTTAGGGTAGTGAAACTACTCTGTATGATATTGTAATGGTGGATACATATCATTATATACTTGTCCAATCCCACATAATGTACAACACCAAGGGTGAACCCTAATGCAAACTATGGACTCTGGGTGATAATGACATGTCAATGTAGATTTATCAGTTGTAACAAATGTACCACTCTGGTGCAGGACGTTGATGGTAGAGAAAGCTGTATATTTGTGAGGGCAGGAGTATATAAGAAATCTCTGCATTTTCTGCTCAATTTTGCTATTAACCTAAAACTGCTCTAAAAATAAAGCCTATTAAAGAAAGGGGCGGGTATATAAAAACTATCCTGTGAGTTTACCTCTGAAAGAGTCTTATGCAGCAGGGAGCTTTGGTTTTTCAACCTGTGAGCTTCATCCACAACAAGAACACTCCAAGGGAATCTGTGAGAAAAATTCAAGCTTTCGGTTTTGTGTAACTTAAACGCAAATCTCACAATCAAACGTCTTACTACAACACTGTGACTGTTGTTAAAAAGACTAACAGTAAGCCCATGGTATTAGAAATACCACCAAATTACCTTCCTAACTGAGAAGCTACCACATACATAAGACAATATCTGGATAAGGTAGTACAGTTAAGGGAATTTTCCTTCTAAGATGGGAAAATCCATGCAGAAAGGGAGAAGCCAGAGACAGAATGGAAAAGGAAATATTTATGACCTCCTACTATGTGCCAGACAATGACCTTGGGCTTTATGTGTTATTTAGTCCAAAAGAATACGGCAAGTAAACATAATTGTGCTCATTTTACCAATGAGGAGACTGAAGCTCAGAAAGGTAGGTGACTTGGTCAAGGTCACAAAAGCAGAGCTGACGTTCAAACACTGAAGAAAAATCAAGAGACAGTGATGTCACAGTAGCTAAAGAAGTGTGACTTTTAAATGGGAAAGTGGTAAATAGAATCCAATGTTACAGAAATGCCCAGGAAGATACATCCTGGATTTGTTAATATGGAAGTCATTGGTGACTGTAGCCAGAGCATGTTTTGTAGTGTAGTACGATACTGAGGGTCCAAAGAAAGTGCAGAAGTCCAGGGAGAGGGCTGGTTGGCACTAGCAGAGAACACATTTAGGGATTACAAGGATTAAGGGTCCAGAAGGAGTTGGACAATGGCCATGAGATAAAGTGTCCACAGTACAGTGCATAGCTCTATTTGAATTAGCCTTAAACAGATTAGGTCCTATTCCTTTGTGAAAAACTGGACACTTAGGTTTTTATACACATAGGCATCCAATAAATGTTTGTTCAATGAAAGAGGATACAGGGAGGTGGATTTGGGTTCACCGAAAGGAAATGGAGCAAATCACTCATGAAAGGATATTCTAAAGAATGCTCCCTGAAGAGGAGGACGTGGAGGGAATTCCAAAACTGAATGGAAAGTCTGATGAAGTAACTTCTAATCAATCCTCTTCTAATCTAATCTTCTGATCCAAAGAGTTTTGTCTATTGTCCAAAACATTTCAAATTTTTCACATTAACATACATAGTCCTAACTTTCCATAATTAATCTCTTTAGGGTAGATATTATTTACACTTCTCTATTCTCAGAGTGTGCAATACTGTAATATGCAACATAACCTTACCAAATATACTGAAAGAATACATCAATGTTTTGGGATTTGCACTATAAGACAACATTATAAATGTCCCTCTGTTACACAGGTTCTTAAATCCACCTGGAAATGCATTCAAAATAGATTACCTGAGACAGATTGTATTTCTACTGAATAATGTGAAACTCCAGTGCACCCAGACACTTTGAGAAGCTCCCTTAAAAGGAGGTTCTACAGCACTGAGTGCTGGGTTTAAATGTCTGCTTTGCCATTTATCAGCAATATGCCTTGGATGGGTACCTAATCTCATACTTTCTTCATATTTAAAATGGATGATAATACCTGCCTACTAGGGTTTTCATGAAGATTAAATGGGATAATGTATGTAAAGTACCCAACAATATTTATGTCCCAATTTGATTATCTTTTGAGACTTCCCATATATTGCCATATCTGAATACTTCTTTATCTCTGTACTAGAGTTATGTCCTCTTAGGGTAGCTCTATGATTTACTCTTCTGGTATTGCTCATAACTCTCAGAACAGTGCTTTCCAGTGAGACATTCAACAAATATTAAGCTGTACATGAATATTGTAATAAAAAGAAAAAGGGAAAGCATATCCTCTTCCTAAGATAATGCTCACTTAAATGAAATACTAGATGGAAGTCATAAAATCTATGACCTAGCCTTTAGTATTTCAAAATAAGATGAAAATAGAAATCCAACTCACTAAAACACAGATGAAAAATAACTTAAAATATTGATAAAGTGCTTTGAAAACAAAAATTTCTGAATAGTAAAGATGCAGAATCCCCACCTAACCATATCATAACTACACAGATTATAGAAAATGAAATGCTGTCAACATGTCTTTCTTTCTTACCTAAAATCTAGCTTTTGTTTAATTTACATTATAACCCTTATCTTGACCTGACCATATACTGCAACATATCATTCCTATTATCAGGTGGCACTAAGAGTTAAATCTAAGTTTCCTACACTTCATGCACCAATATGAGGCCTAAAAGTTAACTAATTAGAAGTATACTTAAAACTCCCTTTCTAAAGTTAACTCTATAGCACTGATTGCTACTTTAGGTTATTTCCAGGAAAAGGCTCAAATGAATCATGTCTTATATTATATTAACATCTCCAAACAGCAGTCCTGAAAAGTGTCTATGCAAGTTGCAATATAAAGAATCTAATATCTGTTAACCACACAATTTATATTTAATCTCATTTAATTCTCATAATAGCTATCCAAGGTAAGAAACAACTATTTCTATTTTACAGATGAAGACGCTGAAGTTCACAGAGATTAAATAACCAACCCAAGGACACACAGCTGGAACGTAGGACTTCTGCCATGCTGCCTATCCATAAACAGGGCTCACAGAAGGCATACCAGACACACCACAAAAGAGACAAAGTACTAAAATGTGAAGGAAAAACATGACTTTCATGATGCATTCAACATAGTTTCTGAAGCAGTACAACCTACTCACGATTTTAGAAAAGATGCATCTTTCAAGCAAATCTGAAAAATTAAGGAAGACAAGTTATAAAGGCCAGTATTGATAAACTTTGATATTAATAGCTAGTTTTGTGAGCTCTCTTAAACTATAGGATTTACCTAAGTCTTATTTGTTCACTAAGTAAAAAAAAAGTCCTGAGCATAATTTCTAAGTCTTATGGACAAAGAGAAGGGAGGCATGATTAAGTAGAAGGTATTACCTACAGTGACCCAAACAGTCTTAGCATGAAGAACAAAGATTTAAAATGAGGCTGGAACTAAGTATCCTCCATTCCTATCCTCCAGTAAGAAACATGATGCCTCGATCCACAAAACCCTTTCCCTTGCCTGCCGGACTGTTATCAACCAAGAGGCAGCTCAACTGCCACCTCCCTGGGAAGCCTTCCCCCTTGATCTACCGGGAGGGAGGGAGGGAGAGAGAGACAGAGAGAGACAGAGAGAGAGAGACAGAGAGAGAGAGACAGAGAGAGAGAGAGAGAGAGAGAGAGAGACACAGAGAGAGAGATCTAACTAATGTGAAGCCCAGTGATCTTCACTTCTTTTGGTCACACCCTCTCTTTGAGAATCTGATGAAGGCAGACTCTATTCCCAGAAAAATATGTGCTCTCAAAAAAAATTAAATATAATTTCGCTGGATTCCACAACTTCTAAGGTCCCAGGTCAGGAGTTCTTGCCATAGAGAAACAAACGGATACCTCATAGGTAGTCAGCAGCACATGAAAATGTGACTCTTGTTTCAGATCTTGTTGAACGTGGGTTCTTTCCTCCTTGTCGCCTGCATATGTTATACAGGAAAGACGTGGAGCAAATCTGAGTCCAGGAAAAGAGGCAGATGAACACAAATGCTAGAGCCACGGGACAGGGTATGCATATTGGGAAAATTACATTTCAGGGAAGGATTGCAACGTGCAGACCTCATAAGCTCCGGCAGAAAGAGTCCCGGGGCTTTGCATTTTATCTGAAGTCAAAACAACACGTTGACTGCCACACTAGAGAAAGAAACATTTTTCCTTAGGGCCACAGTGTTTTATTACAAAAATAGAATAAAAATTTCAAAAACAAAATAATCCTCTCTAATTTAATGAAAAATGTGTCATTTTTAATTGTTTTCAGTGCATGAGTTATATGCAACTTGAAAAACAGTTCTCATGGCTTCCAAGGTAAAAAGACTTGTGAGTTATACATGCTTCATGAGGCCCCAGGCTCAAAACTAGTGTGAGTTAAATATAACTCACAGGGCTGTTAAACCTCAGGGCAAGTTCCTGTGTAAACAGGCAGAAGAGTCAGCTCTAAAAAGGTCTTGTGCTGACTCTAAAAATAAAATTATTTTTTCCATGTTAGTTACCCTTTAGATCATCAAAATTTACTGAGTGCTGACCTTAATCTAAATTGCCAAATAGTAATAATAACATCCATTGGACCTTCCCCTTATCATATCCTGAGGGTCTACCTACAGTGCATCAGTTTAGAGTTTTCTGGAATAAACTCATTAAATATGACAATGTGTTGTTTTTGTCATATTTTACATATCATCAAAGAAAAAAAAATCTTCACCAATGTAAACAACACAATTTCAGTTAGATCCACTTTGTACCTAGCCATCTCTTCTTTCCAGTTGCTCAAAACAGACAAGGGACAAAGAATCAGAAATGGTCCTTCATCATTTAATCTTCCTGCCAAGTAAATGAAGAGAGCGATAGTCTGAAACATAGAAAAAGAAGGCAGTTTTGATTACATTTCCTCATAAGAAACAATCACAAAGTTCCCACAACCCCGTAGGGAATACAAACTCTTATGTAAGACTTGCTTTATAAAGAAATAATGTCCAATCTTCCACACATTAGGAGAGTAATCCATTCCTAGAGCGAAATCATGTAGGCCTCAATATACTTGCCACAGAAATTTATAGTACTCAATTACTTTGAGTTAACAAGCAATGAAGCTCAATATTTAGGTAACTGAACCTCTACTGCAAAGAAAAAAGTCAGGAAAGAAAACAGAAATCAATGAAAATAATGCAACTGATGGACAAGATGAGGAATACTCTGAAAATACAAAGAAAGAAGGGCCAAGACTATAAAAATGACTGACCGCATGGAGGCCCTCTGCTGCTCGCCAGGCTCTCCTGAGGATGTTTTCCTTCCCTCGTAACTTCCTCCCTCCCTTCCCTGTTTTCCTTCATCCCATGTATATCTACAGAGTGTCCTCTATTTGCTAGGCAATGTTCTAAGCTCCAGCTACACAACAGTGAACAAAATAGATGAAACTGCTAGCTCTCCTGGAGCACGCATTCTAAAGGGGAAAACAGACAATAAACAATCCTCCTAAACTTAAGGGTATAAAATGAAAAATCTTTGTAAAGGCAGATAGGCATAGCACAGGAGATTCCAGCACACACTTTTGACTTGAAAGTTGCTGTGACAGAGAAAATAACACTCTTTTTTCAAACAAAAATGTGTTAGGAGCCTCCATCCCCAAATGCTGAGTGATTTCTGAGATAAATCTATTCTAAGGATATAATTGAAAATCCTAAAAAAGCTACATGCCCAAAGATGTTCACATCAAGATTAATTTAAATTGAACAAAAAGGGGGGGAAATTACCATTTATCATAAGTTATGATAAATTCTCTTGATGGAATATTATGCGGCCAGTTGATAAGAATGATTGAGAAGAATAAAACGGAAAATAACAATGATGGTGTCAGATTGACAAAATACAAACTATACGTGCACTATAATTTTGAACATGTAAAACATAACGTTTCTACTAATGTTTGTGGTTAGAACACTGTGACTATAGGGTGGTGGTTCATTTTTATAATGAAAATAGTTTTCTTTTTAAATTATCTATGGCTTCCCAGCCCAAACCACGCCCAGAGCAATCCTTTAATAAATGACTTACTAGATTAAAACCATTCTGTTTAGCTTTCCCTGAGGATGCAATTTAGAGAAAATTTTTCTTTTATTACCGTAAGCCAGATATGTCTACAAAACAGATTTGGAGTCACTAGTGAATTCTACCAAACATTTAAAAAATAAATGACACCAATCTAAATAAAGTCTTCCAGAAAATTGAAGAGGAAGGAACACTTCTTAATTCATTCTACAAGGCCAGCTTTACCCTAATACTAAAACCAGACAAAGACATTACAAGAAAAGGAAATTACAAACTGGTTTCTTTCATGAACATAGACACAAAAATTTCAAACAAAATTTTAGCAAAACAAAAATTTTGTTAAAATTTGTTTAGCAAAGGTGGTATATTTTTAGGGAGCTTAAAGTAGAGCTATGCAAACAACTGGGGAAAGAAAAAGTAGAATTTACTGGCTCTGAATGAAGTCAGTAGGGCAATTCCAACGACCAGGGCAAAGGAGCACGCTTTCCTAGTGCAAGAGCCAGTTAGCCTGGATCCCAGAAACATCTGCAAAACTGATCTTTGTTCTGGCACCACAGGTCTCAGATCAGGAATGTATTATACTAGGACCAGATTTGTTTGCCTGAGAAAGCTGAGGGTGGTAAATGAGGTTACCTCGGGACACTCTACTCTGAGGTCACAATGTATTCCAAATAATTCCAAGATTGGTAAGGTACACCTGGCTTAAACGGTCTCCAACACATAGACAGACTGGCCTATGTGCAGAACTGCTACAGCTTAATGTTTCTGGATACAAGGTTAGCCTTGGTGGGGGCAGTTGAGCTTCCAAAAGGACTAATGAGACCCTTGCTCATTCTGTGTGTTCAATGACAAAACCTTTTTGGGATTGGGAAATGTATCTGCATGGTTTCTGATCAAGCTGCCTCTGCTGTGTGTCCTTACTGCACTGACCATCTTTGGTAACATGTAGATATGTAAACCTTGTGTGATTAACTCAAGGGGTGTCTGTGACTGGACTTTGCATCGATCCAAGCCCACCACTGACCACTGACATCTGTCAGCCCAGGGCGATGCTGGTGCTTCCTGCCAGAAGCATCAATCTCATTACACCACCTGCTTGCAACTGCCCAAGGAGGCCACGTCTGATTCTCCAGGTCTCAAGACTTTATCCTACTTCCTTTTAAGGCCATTAGATGGCCAAGTCATCTTGGAAAACATAGGGTACTTCCTCTGTACTTCTCTAGCACAGAAGTAGTTGTACCCCCATGGAGGAAGGGCAATTAATATATAAGAAGTGATCTAGTTAACTGCATAAAGTATTGCTAACAAGGTTCGTCAATTTGATGCCTGGGCAGGTATACTTGCTTTACATAGAGAAAAACTCTGTGTCCAGGCCCATTAATTGCAATTCTAACTCAGGCATGTCTTTTCACAGACATATGTCAAAGGCCGGATGAGATAAGGGTAGTGACACAATTCAAAACTATCCTCACTACTAGAAAAATTAACTCCAAGGTTGCAATCTCTTAATAAAGGTCAGCTATTTCACCTCCTAGTATAAAAATACATATTGTTGCTAGCAGCTAAGACGGGAATGCGTTGTAAGAAGGTATTTCTGTGGAGGTGAATAGTGGCTGTCCCACAGTAACATACCTGGCAGGTCTTCCCCAGGCCCATCTCATCTCCCAGGATGCAGCCATTTTGACGATGGAAGCGCTGGGCTAGCCAGTTGACTCCTTCCAGTTGATAAGAGTGCAGATGAATCCCTAGAAATAAAAAATACAGCAAATCTGAGGAGTAGACATTTCAGCATATACACATGTTCTAACACTTTGAATAAAGAACATGGCCTAAATTCCCATAACTCCAAACCTTACTGGTCATATCTGTTGCTGGGAAGTTATGGATATGTAAACATCTGCTAACTTCCAAACTACTTTTTGAGCAGACTTAGTCAACATTATATTCAAAGTCCTAAAACAGCCTGTCATTGTTACCTGATCTACGTGACAGATGAGAAAGTCATCCTGGGATTTGGCCTCTATACTGCCCATGTCTCACAGTGTCCATTCCGGGAAATGAGGCATTACTGATGGAACTTAACAACGAACAACAATACATGGACTGTACATGTGTCTGTCTGCTTAATTGCACCCACGTAAATTTGCTATTCGTGCTGAAGGACAAAACTGAGACAGGACTACACTAAATAATACTTCAACAGAGGAGGAGTGTTAAGAATGGAAATGATGCTTCATAAAGGGTGTTTAACAGTGTACAAGGATGGCAGAAAACATGTGAAATCCAGATGGAGCTTCTGCTGCCTCTCTTTTCTCTTTCCCTTGGGGAAAAAATCCAATTTCAGAGAATAGCCATATCTTGGGAACATGGAAGACCCTAACCATACTCTATATAAGAACTATTAGCAAAAATATAACTGTAATTTAATTCACGATTTAAAAAAATCTATATAATACATAATAATTGTAGAACATTACAAAATGAACAATAGCTATTTTTCTTAGGCACTCATTAAATATCAGGGAAAGTAATGAACACTTTACATAAATTATAATATCTCACTTAATTCTTATAACAATCCTATGCAGTAGGTACTATTCCTATTTCATAGATTAGAAACTTCAGATAGTCAAAGAAAATTGACATGTGAAATTTGGAGATTTCTGTTTCCAGAAAGACAGAGTGTATGTTTTATTCCTCCTGATAGCCCCTGGAGGTGATATATAACACAAACATAAGGAGACTCTGAAAGGTGTAGTGAAGAAGCAGACTGGATAGGAACCTCAGGACCTGAGGAATGACAGAGTAGTAAGTTCCCTGAGATTTCTTTTCAAGAAATCAGCAAACAAGAAACACCAATTGGTGTAGAACAAACAAACAAAAAACAAACACCCAACAAAAGCCTGCTCCTGCTAGAAAATGGCAATCTAGCAAGACAGAAAACTTTCAGACAATAACTGCTCTATTCTAGCTGCCAAACACCACAGAAAAAAAATCTGTGGCCCCACCCACACCAACAAAGTGGGAAGCACAGATTTTTACGCACAGGTATAAGGAGTTGCCCCAACACCCCGAGCAGGTTGCTATAAGAGAATGCCAAGTAGGGAGCTGGGATTTTTATCCCCACCCACCAGTTATGAAACCTTCCCCCTCCAGTTTTGTCTCCCCCTGCAGTATCAGAGGAGACCATGCAGGAAGCCAAAACTCCCACCCTCACCCAGGAGGAAAGAGGATCCCCTTCCCAATCCCCAGATTCCCAATCACCCCACACAGGCTGAGTGGGTGAGCCTGGACTTCTAGCTCAAAAATGCCCAGGTTCCAATTAAAAATCATTTATCACACCAAGAACCGGGAAGATTTCAAACTGAATGAAAAAAGATAATCAATAGATGTCAGCACCCAGATAACGTGATGTTAAAATTAACAAAGATTTCAAAGCAGTAATGAGAAAAATGCTTCAACAAGTAATTATGAACACTCTTGAACAACTGAAAAAACAGAAAGCCTCAGTTAAGAACAAGAAAACCTCAGCAAAGAAATAAAAGATGTAAAAAGACAGAATGGAAATTTTAAAACTGAAAAATACAATAACCAAAATAAAAAGTTTAATAGATGAGATCAGTAGCAGAATGGAAGCAAGAGAGGAAAGAATCAGTGAACTGAAAGACAGAACAGTAGAAATTGCACAATCAGAGCAACAGAGAGAAATTAGGCTGAAAACAAATGAACCTCAGGGAACTGCAGGACTATAACAAAAGATCTAACGTTTGTTCATTGGTATACAACAAAGGAGAAAGAAGGACAGGGCTGAAAAAGTACTTAAAGAAATAATGGCCCAAAACTCCCCAAATTTGGCAAAAGACCTACATATTCAAGAAGCTGATTGAACCTTGAACAGAAAAAAAATCAAAGAAATACACACCAAGACACATAATTATTAAAATTGCTAAAAACTAAAGACAAAGAATAACTCGAAAGTAGCCAGAGAAAAACAACACCTTACTTATAAGGGAAAACTGTTTGAATGACAGCAGATTTCTCATCTGAAGCCTTAGAAGCCAGACAGATACGGCACATTTTTCAAGTATTGAAAGAAAATAACTGTCAACCCAGACTCCTATAACCAACAAAAATATTCTTCAGGAATAAAGAGGAAATCAAGATGTTCTCAGATGAAGGAAAACTAAGAGAATTTGTCACCAACAAACCTAACCTAAAAAAAATGGCTAAAGGAAGCCCTTGGAGAAAAAGGAAATGATAAAAGATGGAACCTTGGAACATCAGGGAGGAAGTGAGAACACAGCAAGCTAAAATATGTGTAAATACAACAGGCTTTCCTTCTCTTGAGTTTTCTAAATTATGTTCGACAGTTGAAGCAAAAATTATAACATTGTCTTATGTGGTTCTAAAAGTATATAGAGGAAATATTTAAGATAATTATGTTATAAACAGAGGAAGGTAAAGTGATATAAAGGGAGGTAAGGTTTCTATACTTTATTCATATATGTAAAATGATAGTATCAGTAGTCTGTGAATATACATATATATGTATACAAGATGTAATACCTGTAACAACTATTTAAAAAGCTGTACAAAGAGATAAACTCAAAAACACTATAGATAAAAATAAAATTCTAGAAAATAAGTAATTCATAGGAAGGCAAGAAAATGAAAACAGAGAGATAAAAGCAATAAAAATAAAATGGCAGACTTAAGCTTTAACATATCAATAACTACATGAAATATAAATGGTATAGCTACACCAATTAAAAGGCAAAGATTGCCAGAGTAGATTTAAAACATGACCCAATTATAAACCGTCTACAGGAAATTCACTTCAAATATAAGTACATTGACAGGTGAAAGTAAAAAGATGGAGTGGTAGACAAAATAGTGGCCCTCACAAAGATGTCCAAGTCCTGATCTCAGAACCAGTGGGTATGTTACCTTACATGGCAAAAGGGACTCTGCAGATATAATCAAGGTTAAGGACCTTGAGATGAGGAAATTATCCTGGATTAGCCAGATGGACCCCATCTGATCACATGAGTCTTTAAAAGAGGAGAACCTTTACCAGCTGCAGAGAGAAAGAGGACTACAGAAGAAGGGATACAATGTTGCTGGCTTCGAATGAAGGGAAGGGGCCAAGAGTCAACGAATGTGGGCAGCCTCTGGATGCTGGAAAGGACAAGGAAATATAGTTTCCTCTAGAGCCTCCAAAAAGGAACACAGCCCTGCTCACACTCAACAACAGTAGAATACACATTCTTTTCAAGTGCCATGGAACATACAACACATTCAGGGCCATAAAACAAATTTAACAGAATTGAAATCATACAGAGTGTGTTCTCTCACCACAATGGAACCAAATTAGAATCACTGACAGAAACGTAAGAGGAAATCTCCAAACACTTGGAACCTAAACAACACACTACTAAATAATCCTTCAAACATGAAGTCTCAAGGGAAATAAATATCCTGAACTAAATAAAAATGAAAATATAACATATCAAAATTTGCAGGGCAAAAATTAACTCAAAATAGATCATGGACTTAAAGGTAAAACTATAAAACTTTTAGGGAAAAAAAAACCTCT
>RJWJ010003278.1:46680-88709 GCA_004363605.1 Indri indri
GCCTGTAATCCTAGCACTCTGGGAGGCCGAGGCGGGCGGATCGTCCTGAGCTCAGGAGTTCGAGACCAGCCTGAGCAAGAGCGAGACCCCGTCTCTACCAAAAATAGAAAGAAATTAATTGGACAGCTAAAAATATATAGAAAAAATTAGCCGGGCATGGTGGCGCATGCCTGTAGTCCCAGCTACTCGGGAGGCTGAGGCAGAAGGATCGCTTGAGCCCAGGAGTTTGAGGTTGCTGTGAGCTAGGCTGACGCCACGCCACTCGCCCCAGGCAAGAGAGTGAGACTCTGTCTCAAAAAAACGGATTAATATTTCTTTTCTCTACTCATAGGCTCTTCTCAAATGTTTCACAGAGAATATGTACTACTTCTATAATCAAAAGAAAAAAATTAGATAAGAACTTTTTTTTACCAACTCAAAAAGCATAGTTTCTAGAATATTAATTTATTCTGGCAAATAGAAATAGGAATTACAAGTTATAATATTCAGTAGTTATACCTTTGACTATGACTATTTTCTATTTTTCCTTCTTTCCCTCCAAGAGCAATTTATCCAAGTTTCCACATTTGCCTATACACTTCTGCACTTACTCCATCCCACCCACTCCAATTTGCAGCCTCCTGCCTACTCATTTTCAGTGAAACAACACCTGTGCATACGCCTGTTGCTCCTGGAGTATTACCTACAGCTGAGTATCAACGTACACATATTTCCGAGCCCTCTCTCACACAAGTTCTCAAAGAACCGTTCCCAGCAGCACTTGCAAGGAAATAAGCGAACACACAAACGTATACCCCTTTAGTCAAGATTTGTCAAACATAAAAAGGCCGGTCCATAGACTCATGCTTAAATTGGATACACATTCTTACAGACTCAGGGACTTATCCTCCCCATTCATCTCCTTTAGTTTCATAACAAACCTCACACTTTTCGTGGTATTGAGCACACAGCATTAGTTCAATAAATCCTTGCTTATACTTTTAAAAGCACTGTCACTCACTAGTCTAGAACTCCGGGTGGGCAGGGCCCATATTTGTTTTGCTCCTCTCTGTGGCCAGCGCCTAAGAGTACGCTCTCAGAATTCAATAAACAATGATTGAACGCCTGTATTATTGATCGTTACTGATGCACGACTCTGTCACACAGCCAAGGCCCGCACTACGCTCCCCACGTATTAATATAAATGAAGAGAACGAGGCTGGGGAGGTTTTGTGGCTAGCCGGCCGGCCCAGACGCCGAAGACGGCGGGGGAACGCCAGCCTCGCGCCCCGAAGACCCTCGGAAGGGCTAGTGGAAATAAAACGGACAGCTACGTGCGGTGGTGAGCCGATAAACTTCGCTTGGCCGCGTACTTCAAAATACAGCATTGGCGGAGAGTTAATCAGGGGCGAATTATCAAATACCTGCACGTGCACAGCAAACGGAGAAGAAAACCGAAGTTGGGAGATGAGTTCTGATAGTTTTACCGAAGCAACCAATAACCGCCCGCCGCCCCAACCGCAGGCCGGGACCCAAACCCGCCGGAACAGCAACTTTAAACCTACGCCACCGGGGCGCCAGGACGCCCAGCGCGCCTGCGGAGGCCTGCACTCGGGCGGACCTCACCGAGTTTCCGCTCCCGCGGGCCAGGCCCGGCTGCCGGCCCGCAACCCCATTCATTCCGCGTGCGCCGGCCCGCGCCGCCCTGGCGAGAGCCCCGGCCACGCCGCCCTGGGCGGGGGCTCCTCTCCGCCCGCTCTCCCTCAGCAGGAAGGGAAGGCCCCGGCCGCCGCAGGCAAGCAACCCACCGGGCGGTCCACCCAGGGCACCCCGGCCCGGGTGAGGCCCTTCCCAGCGAGTTGGCCGGCCTGGGCGCAAGTTCGCCCGGAGCCCACCTGTCAGCCCCCACTGCCGCAAGTCCTGCTCCTGCAGCCGCGCCCGCGCCGCCTCGGGTCTGCCTTCAGAAGTCTGCAGGGCCAGTAAGAAGCTGGGCATGTCGCCCCAGCGGGCCGCTTCCCGCGCGCGCTCCATCCTCCCGAAGAGGCCCCGCCCGCAAGGCCCTGCGCGCTTTTCCTTCCCGACGCTCGAGGGCGGGCCCGCGTCGCACCAGGCCGACCTGCGGGCGCAGCGGCCGCCAGGGGGCGCGTCGTGCGCGGGTTTCGTTGCCAGTGCTCGGAGTTGCCGTAGTGGCTCATTCGGGACCTCCTACAGTGCAGGGCTCTGGGCGGGCAGCCCTGGCCTCGCCAGTGTGTTTGATTGTGCTTAGGCGCCTGTAAGGCGACCGGTTGCCTGAAATGTTTTTCAGGAAAAAAGGAAGCATGTAATCATTCATTTATTACCTAATCAATTTTGACAGTCACGTGTCAGATACCCCGCCAGGCTCTGGGAAGATAGAATTCAGTAAGACTTCTCTTCCCTGCCCTGCAGGGATTCACGGCAAGATTGTAAAGGGTGGCATGCTTAGTTTGGTTTACACTAGTGATAAATTGGTTTAGACCCTGTAGTCCCCTATCAGCTGCAGGCCAAAGTTAGGTACCTCTCAATGGTAACAAATTAAAATCACGAAAGTCATTGCTGCAGTGAATATCTCGAGTAAATTGTGGGGAGCAGATGGAAGCAATGTGTTAAGTTAGGGTTCACCATGACTCAACATCGGCTTTGAGTGGATTTATGTATACCACTAGTCTAAATATCATGGTAACAACAAAACAGCTACATTTTTTATGTAGTTCTAGGTGCTGCCCTAAGGGCTTTACATATATTTTCTCATTTAACTCTCACAACCCTGTAAGTAGGTACTATAATTGTCTCCCTGGCCGGGGGCCAGGCCAGATGAGGATATTGTGACTTGCAATGGTAATTGGCAAAACTGGAACAGGAACTATATTATTGTCTGGGTAATGTCCTCAAAATACTACTCTCATTTAGGTTAACCTTGGTGATTCCCCCTTCAGTAAACTCACGTTAAAATTGCACTCCCATCCCCATCCTCACCTTCCCCTGAAATAAATTTTGTGTCCTGAGTCATTCCATAAGTACTGATTGAGCCACCTACTATGCGCCAAACACTCTTTATAGTACTATATGGATCTTATATTTTAAAAGGAGAAGACAATCAATAAACAAATAAAAATCGGGTAGGATCAATGCTGAAACAAAAGTAAAAGAGTCATGTAATGGGGCTGCAGTGATTTTTTTTTTTACGGCAGCTTTCCTACTTTGGTGTTTTCTCAAAATCTTAAGATAGATTTGTATTCTTTGGTGGCTTCTCTAGAGTGCCTTCCATCCTATGTGGCTACTCATGAGTGGTTTGTGCATCCTGGTCTCCACATTTGACTTATTTCCTCCCCTCCAGACTACTGGTAGACTTATCTGCTGAAGCAGCAATATCAACCACCTACCACATCAGCAAAAGGCTGTTTATTATTTTAACTTAAAGCATGTTTGTTTTAACAGAACACCAGAGATAGAGTCCTACTTAATAAGCTAAGTAGACTGTTGGTATATGGAGTCTGACATCTAAAATACAGCTAAGAAAGGCAGCTGAGAGACTCCAGTTCTGCTAGGGAAGTTTTACTCTGGATGCTGAATAAAAACAGTCTGTAGAGGGGGCACGGTAGAAGTAGAAGACCAGGTTGGAGACTACTGCAATAGTCTGGGCAAGAAATGATAGTGACATCATTATGGTGCCAGCATGGTGACGGTGGAGTGGCGAGTAGCAGTCGGATGCTAGATATTGAAAAGAGGGACCCTATGGGATTCATTCATTGAGCATCTGGAGAAATGGAAGAGCAGATGATGATTTCAGGGATTTGGCCTGAGCAACTGGTAGAATGGAGTTGCCATACGGAGGGAGAACGATTGAGAATAAGGACATTTGGGGAACATCAACTGTTCATTTTTGAAGAAAAAAAGAATTCATTTTTAGACAGGGTAACATAAGACAGTTATTACATATCCAAGAGAAATTTTGATTAGATAGTTAGATAGTCTAGTCTAGAGTTCAGGGGACAGGTTGGAACTGAATATGTAAATATAGAAGTCAAAATTTTAGGATGGAACTGAAGCCTTGGTAGTGGATGGGACTACCTGTGGGATGACTTAGGAACTATAAAGACGGGAACTATAAAGAGACTAAGCCTTGGGCAACTAATATTTAGAAGTCAAGATGAAGAAGAAGAAGCAGAAGAGGCTAAGAAGAGCAGCCAAAGAGGCAGTATGAAGACTAAGAGCATGGGCTCTCTGAGCCAAGTGAAGAACAGTTTCAAGAAGGGAGTGACTGTGTCAAATGCAGCTGAGAGGTGGAGTAAAGATAGCATAGAGAAATAATTACTGGGTTGGGCAATGTGACGGTCATTGGTGATCTTGATAAGAACAATTTCTGTGTATTGGAGAAGTCAACAGCCTGATTGGAGTTGACTAAAAAGAGAATGGGAGGAAAGAAAGTGGAGACAGGTCATCTCATACTTCTTTCAAAGAGTTTTGCTGTAAAAGGGAGCAAAAAATGGGGAACAGCAACTGAAAGGGGATAAGGAATCAAGGGAGGGTTGTTTTATTTTAAGATGGTGATATTAGAGCATGTTGAGTGCTGATGGGAATGAGCTAGTAAAGGGAAAAACTAATGATACAGGAATGATGTCCTTAAGTGACAGGAGGTGGGATCTAATGCACAGGCAGAGGGATTGGCATAGACAGTTCATCTGGAACAAGTAGAAGACCTAGGACACAGATTTGGTGAGAGCATATGGAAGATCTCTCCTGACTGTTTCTATTCTCCAAGTGAAACAAGTGGATGGGAGTTTTGGAGGTCTGAGAAGGGAAAGGTGTGAAATAGCTGTCTAGGGGAGTAGAGTGTGGATTGACCAGAGACATATGGTAGGTAGCATTGCCAAGCAGCAGCAAGGGCCAGTTGGGGTCTTTAGTCATGAGGCCAATCAGCATGGTGCATGTTGTGTGCAGGTGGGGGGAAGAGTAAGAGAATTGGATTTTACCAGGGTTGGATTTTTGCCAGGTGAGTACAAAAGAGTAATTTTACTGGTCATATCCCTCATGTCTAGAATAGAGAACAATAAGAAAGATAAGCTCCCTGTACTTCTGGAACTTAGATTCTAGTGATGGAGATATACAGAAAAAGGGAGGACAAATAAGTTATCAAGTAGTATAGTGCTAATAAGATAGTAAAACAGGGTGATGAGATTGAGAGTGGGACGAGGAGCAGCTCTGGATAGAATGGGTTGAAGAGCATGTCACTAAAAAGATGACATTTGAGCTAAGAGCCGAATGATGAGAAGCCAGCTTTGTGAAATTGAAGGAAGAGTGTTCAAGGCAGAAAGACCACAAGTGCAAAGACACTGAGGCACGATTAGCAAGTGAGTAATAGATTCTAAAAATTAGGGTGGGCACTGTAGCTCACGCCTGTAATCCTAGCAACTGTGAGAGGCCAAGGTGGGAGGATCACTTGAGCTCAGAAGTTCGAAACCATCGTGAGCAAGAGTGAGACCCTGTCTCTACTAAAAATAGAAAAAATTATCTGGATGTGGTGACGTGTGCTTGTAGTCCCAGCTACTCAGGAGGCTGAAACAGGATGATCCTTTGAACCCAGGAGTTTGAGGTTGCAGTGAGCTATGATGATGCCACTGCATTCTAGCCTGGGCAACAGAGTGAGATGCTGTCTCAAAAAAAAAAAAAATTAGTAGGGGAACACTCGAAGGGACTTGGCCATTGAATGGATATATGACTGAGGGAGAGAGAAAAGTTGAGGTTGACTTGCAGGGTCTTCAGCCTTGGATAACTAGATTGATGTCGATGCCACCACTGAGATAGAAAAGATGGGAGGTCAAAGCTGGTGTGCAGAAGGAAAGATGAATTCCCTTTTAGGATATGTTGGATTTGTACCTAGAACAGTGGCACATACTATGCACACAGTATGTATTGTTGGTTGTTTGAATAAGGTACTTGTGGAGCAATTCTAAAATCTAGGATCTATGATTCTTATAACCTTGAAGTATAGAGAGGACATTTCACAGATGGGCACAGAAAGTTTAGGAAACTTACCCAATGTTTTCTGGTGAGTCAACGTTAACTTCAGAATAAAGTCTAGCCCCAACTCCTATTTCATTCATTGGTAAGGTTATACAATCATTATGTTCATATTAATTCTTTGTTTGATTCCTCCACAGAAAGGATACATCCTTTGGCAACAGCAACCCCATAAGATTAGTGATAACCAACTCACACCATCAGCAGACCTTAGGATTGTACAAACCTTACCAGAACAACCGTGACCAAGCAAAAATTAAGAAACAAGTTGTATTTGCTGTTCATTATGTCCTTGCTCTGTTATGTAATATCAGGGCACCAGCTGGCAGCATAATAATGAGTCATATGGGGAGCTCGTGCAAAATCTGTTACTATAGGTGAACATTTGTTCAGCTATCTTTTTGAGTACATAAACTTGGACCTTTGAGCTTAAGTTAAGATTGGGCCATTGCCCATGAGTGGAAAAATCACTGCACTGGCATGAAAGAGACTTGGGTTTTCTTTCTCCCAAGAAAGGAAAAACTATATTTTGACTTCTGATGTAATTATACATCTTTGGCATCAAATAACGCATAATATATTTAGAACTCAGAAAGCCAGGGAAAATATACCAAAGAGTGTAAGTATAGCGATAGAGTAACTCTGCTTTCCAGGACTCTTGCCCAGTCACTTCAGAGAGTTGCCATTCCCCTTTAATACCAACAGTAAGGCCATAAAACTGGAATATTATCAAGTAAATCTTTGTGGGCATAGTTTAAAGATTTTGCAAAATTTGCCCCCAGGTACGTTGTTCGACAGGACAGTGTTTGTTTTCCTTTTTAACTGAATGACTTTTGACTGTCATGCTTTGTCATCAGGTTGGTCACATGCAATTTCACTCCAGCCAACAGTATAACATTTATGCAATCCATTAGCTAGCCTCTGAAAGCTTTTGAGTTTGTCAACTTTGGAAATTTAACTTTCATAACATATTTCCACACAAGGGAATAAAAAAAAACCAAATGAAGCCGAATAAAAAAAAACCAAATGAAGCCAAAATGTTTCTCATGATTCAGCCTACACTGAAATATCTTTAGACAATGTGATTTTGCTACAAGAGGCTACAATCCTAAGAACTCCTTGTGACCTTCCTCCTCCTCTGGTTGACAAGAACCCAAAACCATTTTATGCCCTAACCCCACAAAGCCTGAGTCTTAGGCTTGAAAAATGAGCATGCCTGTTGCACACATATCTTTATCCCTGAGGCACAGTTGTAACTTTGATCAAGGGAGTTCCCCACCTCCATTTCCCCGAACTGCTCAAACAATGCCATATATCATTAGTCTTCCTAATCAGAGGGTTTTAACAGACAGCGCTTCTGATGGTCCATGAGGTATAGCAATTTGTAATGAGGATGATAGTAGCTATCCTACATCGCTATTGTGAAAATTATATGAAATAATTTTTTATAAGAAACTAAATACAAATTTCAACATGAAGGACCAAAAAACTTTAGTTGGGAGTGATTTGGGGATCACCCAGTTATCCACATCTCACCAGTGGAGACTCAAGAAATTAGGAGTTACCCTTCATTGTTGAGGTTCCGTGGTGACCTCATTTGCTTGGGGTATCCATGAGTACAGTGTTTTTCCTATATGCATGGCCTAAACATTTGGGTCCTGAAGGTAAACAAATGTACACACACAGAAACACACATACATACACACAAAGTGTGGGATATCTACTCAACCAGAGAGGTCATGGATAGCCAGCTTTCGCAGAATGTGTGAGTGTTCCTGACTATCCACTTTCTCCACTATGAGATGAATGTATATCCATGCCCTTAGTCATGTAATTCCCAGTGCCTCCCAATAGGCAGAGCCCATGTGATTTGCTTTGGTCCATGGGATGGGAGTGGATGTGAGGTACTCTAGTATATGGGTTGAAGCTTTAAATGTGCTTACTTAGATCGTTCCCACCCTCTGCCATAAAAACTAAACAAACCAAACAAGGGCTGTGCTGGTTAAAATCTTTCCTAATCTTTCAATGCTAATATAAATTAATCTCATTAAAAACATATACAGGCCGGGTGTGGTGGCTTATGCCTGTAATCTTAGCACTCTGGGAGGCCGAGGTGGGCAGATCATTTGAGCTCAGGAGTTTGAGGCCAGCCCGAGCCAAGAGCGAGACCCCGTCTCTACTAAAAAAATAGAAAGAAATTAACTGGACAACTAAAAATATATATAGAAAAAATTAGCCAGGCATGGTGGCACATGCCTGTAGTCCCAGCTGAGGCAGAAGGATTACTTGAGCCCAGGAGTATGAGGTTGCTGTGAGCTAGGCTGACACCACGGCACTCTAGCCTGGGCAACAGAGTGAGACTCTGTCTCAAAAATAAATAAATAAATAAATAAAAATAAAAACATATATATAGTAGTCCGTAGTATGAATGTCCCATAATAATAGAGTACTTCCCCATCTTGATCAATATCTATGAAGTCATTTCCAATTTTTCACTGTTACTCCATAAACATACACAATTATTTGCCAATTAAAAATAAATTAATGACAAAATTTTAAAGTTAAAAAATAAATTAATTTTTTAATATTAATGCTGACTAATACTTGTTGAGCCCTAACTACATGCCACCTCACGTGCTGTGCACTTGTATTATCTTCTTTCTTCCTCACGACCTTATGGGGTAGTATCCTATTCCTCATTTTACAGATGATAAAACTAAGACACAAAAATGTTAACTTCCCTGGGGTCAGAAAACTACTGGTGTAGTCCATATTGTCTGACTCTGGCACCCAAGCTATACCCCAAACACATGCTGCAATAAATATTTTTGTTTATGCACATGTGCTGCTATTTCTGTAGGAAATTCTACAAAGAAGTGGGTAAAATGAATTTACAGTATTTATTGTATACAGTATTTATTTTTGATAAATACTGATAAATTGTTTGCCATGAAGGCTTAATCAATTTCTTTTCCACCCACAGTGTATAAGCATGCCCATTTCCATCACTTCTCTAGTTCTTTTGTTTTGACCTATCTTTTCATTCTGTTTTCTAATCTGATGAACAAAACTGTCTTAGTCCATTTATTTGTGTTGCTATAAAGGAATACCTGAGGCTGGATAATGTATAAAGAAAAGAGGTTTATTCGTTTCATGGTTCTTCAGGCTGTGCAAGAAGCATGGTGACAGCATCTGCTTCAGGTGAGGGCTTCGAACTGCTTCTACTCATGGCAGAAGGCGAAGCGGAGCCTTTGTGTAGATATCACATGGTGAGAGAGGACATGAGAGAGAGAGGAGGGAGGTGCCAGGCTCTTTTGAACAACCAGCTCCCAAGAGAGTTGAATGAGAACTCACTCATTATAAGGAGGACAGCACCAAGACATTTATGAATGATTTGCCCACATGACCCAAACACCTCGCACCAGCCTCCACCTCCAGCCCTTGGGATTAAATTTCTACATGAGATTTGGGGGACAAACATCCAAACTGTAGCAAAAACAAATATCTTATTGTCTAAAATTTCTTTGATTACATATCTAATGGAATATCTTTTTATCAACTGACCATTTTTATTCCTTCTCTTTTGAATGGATTGCTTATATCCTTGCTTATTTTTCTATTTGTATTGCCTTTTTTCTTACAGTTGTGTGGGAGCTCCTCACACATTTTGGATTTTAAGTCTCTGTTGAATATGTTGCGAATATGTTGCAAATATTTTCTCCTGATTATAGCTTTTCTTTATACCTTGTTTAGTATTATTAGTACAGAAGTTTCGAATTTCCATGTATGAACTTTTCCTTTACAGTTCTTGGATTTTTGTTTTTTAATTATAAAGACCTTTCTTATTTCCCAGATTATACAAATATTTTCCTGTATTTTCACCTAGTATTCTCTAATTTTGTTTTTTACATGTTTCTCTGGAATTTGTTTTTCTATACAGTGTGAAGTCAGGACCTAATTTTAGCTTCTTCCCCCAAATAGATAATAAATATCATTTATTGATAATTTATCCTTTCCTCCAATGATTTGAAATAGCAGTTTTATTGCAAACTAAATTCCTTTATATACATAAGTCTGTCATTGACTGTTCTGTTGATCTATTTTTCTTTTCCCAAATACCATACGGCTTCAATCATTACAATGTTATAGTTTGTTTTGAGATTTTAAAAAATTTTTGTCTTTCTTCTAAGTTTTTAAACATGTTTTATTTTCCAGTTGTCAATATAAATTTGAGAATCACCTTGTCGAGTTTGACAAAAAATCCAACTTGAATTTTGGTTGAATTACCATGACATTACCAATTGATGTTGGGAGACAGGAAGACTTGATTGTCTTTACAACATTAAAATTCCATATTTGGGAATAACGTGTTTATTCAAGTCATATTCTATGTCCTTCAGTCAGGCTTTATGATTTTCTTCATATAGATTTTGCATATTTCTTTTTGGCTTATTCTTAGGAAGTTTTAGTTTTTCTTGCTATTAGTAATGGGCTTCTTTATTCTGTTACTTTTTCTGATTGGTATATAGGAAAGCCATTGATGTGTGTATGTTCATCATATAATCTGCCTCTTTATTGAACTTTTTAGCACTAATAGTTATTCAGCTGATTCTTTTGGATCTTTAAAATGTATTAATGCCTATAAAATAGCGACAGTTTTATTATTCTTTTCTACTTAAAAAAATGTTATTGCATTGGCCCAGACCTTTAGTACATGATTGAAAAAGGTAAAAATAAATGTATTTTTAGAGCGAGGATAGGCCAAGTATGCCGAATACAATCATAGATAAGCATTAAAAGATGCTGGTATATATGGGGCCACAGATGACAGAAACTATCTTATTTTAAAAAATATTGCACTATATGGACATGCCTTCAGTTTGAGCCAAGATGATGACTCTAATCTCTTTTTGTCTTGACTTGTTTATTATTTTTAAATGTACGTACAGCAAAAAAGTCTTCTTTGTTTGATTACAGTCTATGAGTTTTAATAATGCATAGATTCTTATAATCACCAGCACAAACAGGATACAGAACATTTCTATTATAACTCTTCTAAGCCAGTCTCTCAACCCAGCCCTAAATCTGGAAACCAATAATCTGTTCTTCATCGCTATAGTTTGGTCTTTTCCAGAATTTTGTATAAATGGAAATATATAGTATGTAAGTTTTTGAGATTAGCTTCTTTCACTAACATAATGCATTTCAGATTCATCCATGATGTTATCAGTATCAAGAGTTCATTCCTTTTCATTGCTGAGCAGTATTTCATTGTACGGATGAAGTTTGCTTATTCATTCATCTGTTGATGGATATTTGGACTGTTTTCAGCTTTTGGTGGTTGTGAATAATGACTGCTCTGAGCCTTTGTGAAAGTTTTTGTGTGCACATATGTTTTCGTTACTCTAGACTAAATCCTAGAAGTGAGATTGCTGGGTCATATGGTAGGTACTTGCTTAACTTTGTAAAAAACTATCAAACTTTTCCAGAGTAAATTGTTCCATTTTGCATTTTCACCATCAATGTATGAGAGTTCTGGTTGCTCTGGATTCTTGTTAGCACTTGGTATTGTCAGTATATTTTATTTTAGTATCCTATTTGGCTTTAATTTACATTTTTCTAATGAATACTGAATTTGAGCATCATTTCATGTGGGGTTTCTTTTGCCATCCATATATCTTCTTTGATGAAGTGTCTACTCAAATCTTTTGTGCACTTTTTTTTTATTGGATCCTCCCTCCAAGTTTTAAGAGTTCTTTGTATAGTCTAGATATAAGTTCTTTGTCAAATATATGACTAGCCAACATTTTCTCCCACTCCATAGCTTATCTTTTTATTCTTTTAACAATACCTATTGAAGAGCAGAAGTTTACTAATTTTAACAAAGTCCAGTTTATCAATTTGTTCTTTTATGGATCATGATTTTAGTTTCATAACCATGAAACTTTTGCCTAACTCAAGGTCATGAAGATTTCCTCCTTTATTTTCTTCTGAAGGTTTTATAGTTTTATATTTTATATTTAGGTCTATTATCCATTTGAGTTAATTTTCTATATGATGTGAGATATAGGTCAACATTCTTTTTTTTTGCTTTTGGATGTCTATTTTTTCCAGAATCATTTATTGAAAACCCTATCCTTTCTCCATTGAGTTGTCTTCATACCTTCATTGAAAATAAATCGACTGAATTTGGGAAGGTCTATTTCTGGAGTGTCCATTCTGTTCCACTGATGTGTTTGTCTAACTTTTCACCAATACCACAGTCTTTTTTACTATGGATTTATGAGATGTCTTTAAAACAGGTAGTGTGAATCTTCTGATTTTGTTTTTCAAAACTGTTTTAAATATTTTAGTTTCTTTGCATTTCTATAAGAATTTTAGAATTAACTTGTTTATGTCTATAAAGAATTCTTCTAGGATTTTAATTAGTGCTGCATTAAATCTTCATACTCACATGAGGAAAATTGCCATCTTAACTGTATTGAATTGTCCAACCCATGAAAAGGGTATGTCTCACCATTTATTTAGGTCTTCTCTGATTTCTCTCATCTGCATTTTGTAGTTTTCAGAATACAGATCCTGCATATCCTGTTATAATTATACCTAATGTTCCATTTCTTGGGAATTATTATGAATGGTACTGTTTTTAAATTTTGGATTCCAAGTGCTTATTGGTAGTGTATAGAAACACAAGTTGTTTTTTGTATATTGACCTTGCTAAATGACTTATTAATTCTCATAGTTTGGTGGTGATGGTTGTAGATTTCTTGGAACTTTCTACATGGATAAATATGTTGTCTGCAAATAAGGGCAGTTTTATTTCTTCTTTTCCAATCTGAATGCCTTTTCTTTCTTTTTCTTATTTTATCACACTGGCTAAGACTTTAACACATTTATGTCTATAATCAAACTGGAATTAATTTTTAGGCAGGGTATGATGTAAAAATCAAGTTTTCTTTTTCCAGTCTGAGAGGTGAGGAGAGGGCTATGGTGGGAGGAGGAGGTGGGAGAGGGAGCAAGATCACCTGTTTTAACAGATCTCCTGAAAGGTAAGTGCTCCCGCACTTAAGCATTTGGAGTAAGACTGGGAGTCCTTGAGTTTCCCTTCACTAGCAGGAGTTTGTCACCTTAAGGCAAAAACCAGGAAGTGAAAAGTAGATGCGGAGAGGCGGGGGAGGACGGAGAGAGAGGACCTCTCGGTTTCCAGAGAAGGTATTTGAGAGCGCGGGCCACTGCAGGTGAAAAACAGGGAAGTTGTGGGATTAATTTTTTCTGCCCCAAGCGCTGCAGCCCACGTTTCATTCCTGTGAAGGGAGGAAGAATGGGTGCCGCTGAGTGGGCGGGGTGTTGGCCGAAAGAGGTGGGGCGGGACAGCTTCTCCCCATTGGCCGTGGCTGTTGTCTGTGCACCGTTGGTTTCTATTTATTTGCAAATAGCCAAGAGTCAGAGTGGCCTGGCAGATCGCAGCTGAAGCATCGGCGGGTGATTCGGGAAAGGCGGGAAGACCCGGTACACACAGAAGAGGGCTCTCGGCTCCGGGTCTTGCGGGCGCAGGGCTCCCCCATCCCTCGCAGAGCGGTTCCCTGTGGCTCAGAGGACAGCCAACCCTGTTTTCTCCGAAGGCATCTCTTGCCACAGCATTTATTTGAATGCCATGGCCAAGGTCTTTCTTGAAAAGTGTTGACTGATCTGTGCTTTCTGTCTTTTGTCATCTTTTCTTTAGAACAGGTGACATTTACCCAGCCAGGTGAGGATCTCTGGAGACCATGACCAAGAAAAGAATTGCTGTGATTGGGGCAGGAGTGAGCGGGCTCTCTTCCATCAAGTCCTGCCTGGAAGTAGGCTTGGAACCTGTCTGCTTCGAAAGGAGCGATGACATCGGAGGGCTCTGGAGGTTCCAGGTACATCTCCTCTCCCTTAATACTTGAAGCCCTCCCTGCATCTAGGTGCATGAAATATTTCCTCTTGTGTCCAGGAATATGATGGGCTTGACAGAGATTAAACCTGATAGAATTCAGCCTGCCGACCTCGTCTCAACAGCTACCTCTTCAGGTTTTATGCAGGTTCCTCTTGCCCTAGGCTGGCAGAAAATGGGATGGTTGGTTGCTCATGGTCTGTATTAACAGGTAAATGAGCTAGAATTATCTGCTCGCGACTCTTTCCAGGAATCCCCCTTTTCAATCTTCTCTAACCTTGGTGTTATTACTGTTTTTTAAATTCTGGTAATTCTTTGACAGTCGTAGTCCTTGAATAGACTATAAAATTTGTCTGCTTTAATTGCTTTGAACTTTCCCTTCCCTTGAGAAGTCCAAAGTCCTGTCCTCGGGATAGGGCAGAGTGCACCTCCAACTTGCATATACTGTTTTAAATTTGTTTTAATATGCATATCCAGCCCTGCCACTTGTCAGTAACCTACTTAAATGATAGTTACGCTTATTAAATTTCAAAGAATATCAACCACCTTTATTGATCTCCAAACAGATATGCATTGGGGTTGTTTTTAAACTTTCTTAACCAATGAATAGTAGTGAGGCGCCCCAGATGTGTTTCACATTTCATATCTCCTAAAAACCAACACAGTGTTGACCAGCTACCTAAATGTGTCTTTATAGCATTCCTTAGTTGAGCAGAAGAAAGTCCTTTTGTATATTGGCTCTGTTTCAGGGACTAACTCTGTTTGACAATAGTCCGTATTCAGATCTAGAGTGGATCCCCTTAACAGCCCATACGCCTCTATCATCGTGAGTCTTGGGCATGGGCTAAAAAGCCTGTTAATTAGTTTTTCATAATTGACAAAAAATTAAACCCTTGAAATCCAGCCACAGTATAGTGTAGAGGTTAAGAACACAGTCTTGGGTTCAAATCCTGTTTCTGTCATGTACTAGCAGTATGACCTTGTGCAAATCATTAAGCTTCTCTGGTACCTCTGTTTCTTCATCTTTAAGAAGGGGATAATAATAGTAGCCACTTTGTAGAGTTATTGTAGGGATTAAGTAAATGAATGATTATTTCAGTCATTTATAACAGTGCCAGGTGCACAATGCTACATGTCAGTCATTATTCAGTAGGCCTAGGCTGGGACCCACACATGTGGTGGGTCTTTGCTAAGCATCCTAGCCAGGTTTGGCAATTACTGAACAGGTATGAAATGAATTGAGGATGGGAGGAGTTGGGGAAGGTATCTATCATCCCACCTCATTATCAGGTTTCTGTTTTTTATCTCCAAAATGGTTTAAATTTATTCTCTGATAAAGACTTAACTTGGAGTTTTTTCCTAATTATCCTCTTGGCAAAATTCCAACACTTTATAAACTGCTTCTTTAAAAATAAATAAACTATGTTTCATCATAACACTGACTTCTGTTAAGACAGACCACACCCTTGCGATTCTTCATTATATTTCTAGAGCCAAACATGTATTTTCCTCTCTATATTTTTTAAAGCTCCCCAGATGATTCTAATATGCGGACAAGGTTGAGAACAACAGTTCAAAGAGCTCCTGTCCCATGGGATTCTGAGAGTCTGATAACGGGACAGAGGACCCAAACTGTCCTGATTCTTCCATTAAAGGGAGTCATTTTTCTCCTTTCCTCTGTCCTTGTTACTGTCTCCAATCCCTTCTGCTCTGATGACTCCACCTTACGTCCCTGCTCTCTTTCTTCTTGTATGTACTTCCTACTCAAATATGTGAGCCTTGTGCCTAGGTAGAAAATATAATTGGTACAAAATATGTAGAGGGCAGATGTGTTCATCGATGGTAGGAAACGGTAAAATCTAGGAGTTTCTTTTTCTACTCACAGACCCAATATTGCTCTGTGCCCACTCTCTTTTGTAAAGTATTGGGTTGACACAATGATAAACCCTAGTTAGGATCTAATCAGGTGGTTGGAAGAGGGTTGAAGTTTTTGTTGACATAAGATAATACTTTATTGTGGTTATTGACTTCAAAAAGAATAGGAAGATGTGAATATTATCAAAGACATAAGATCTGTGATTCATTTCATTCAGTGACTCCAACAGCTCTGCTGTAGAAATGTGGCTCTTACTCTTTGGACTAAACTTTGAACCTTTGGAAGATAGGGACAGACTTGTATTTTTCAGCACGTAATGTAGCATTTTATTACAGAGGGACTTTAGACATATCTGTTGAATGAATGAAAGAATGAAGGATATATAATTCAGAAGTTAGGAATGTGCCTTCCTTCTCCTCCCACCCCCCGTGCAAACATCTTAATTCCAAAATGATCTTGCCATTCATTAATTTATCTTAATTTTTTAAAAAAATGTGTTTATATACAAACAATATATTTAAATAAACTTCTAATTTTAGAGCAGTTTTAGATGTATAAAATTTATTAGGAAAATACTATGAACAGTTCTGATATACCCCATGTCCAGTTCCCCAATTATTAACATCTTACATTAACATGATATGTTTTTTATAATTAATGAATCAATACTGACACATTATTATTAATTGAAGTCCATACTTTATTCAGATTTACTCAGTTTTCCCTAATGGCCTTGTTCTGTTCCAGGATTCCATCTAGGACACCACATTACATTTAGTAGTCATGTCTCCTTAGGCTCCTCTCGACTATAACAATTTCTTAGACTTCCCTTATTTTTGTTGCCCTTGACAATTTTCAGGATTACTGGTCAGGTATTTTGTAGAATATCACTCAATTGAGATTTGTCTGATGTTCTTCTCAAGTGCCATTCAAGGCATCAAGGGTACATGCTATCAATACTGATGTTAACCTAGTAGTAATATGTACAATGGTTAAAGTTGTGAAAGAGTCTAGAATGTTTAAGGAACAATTTGATGACTTAGAAATTTGAGATTCATTAAGGAGAACACTAAATGAGAATTAAAAGGTAGACGGGGCTAGATTGTAAAATATGCTAAGTTTCAAAATCACGAATTTTGTTTTCCATGTAGAATCGGTACAAGCCACTAAGCAGTGTTTTTGGAAGGATACTATGGAGGGGTGAGAAAGATAAATTCTACATCATGTGGAGATACTATAATTTACTGTTAGGTCTGGTGGAGGGTAAACAGGTGGCAAGAAAGTAGCTAAGGGTGGAGAGCAGGAACCAAATTATAGCTAGGAACCAAATTGCCACTAGGAACTGTTCCCTGGTGGGAACATACATAGCAGAAAGTTCCTAGTTATCTTTAACTGACCTAGAGCTCATTACTGTCTAATTAGCATGACATGGGTGGAGCTTCATGAAGAATTCTGGGGAAGACACGTACTAGGAAGGGAAACTGTTACATAGCCAACCTGTTATATAACATGCCATGCGATCGGTTATATAACCCTCAACCTGTCAATCACCCCAAAGGTAGAAAAAGGCAACCAATCCTGATAGGGGAAAGGTGGGACAAATTAGTGAGCATATAAAAGACAGCCTGTACTTAGACTTCAGGATCTTTCTCCATTCGTGGAGACTGGCCCATTCCGCTCTCTCTGGAATGTATTTTCATTTACTTTCATTGTATCTTTTATGTGATAAACTGTATGAGTTTTCTCTGTGTTTGTGATCACTCTGTCATCAGCTCCTCTCGGTACCAGTACTCATTCTTGAAACTGGGAGCCAGGGGACATCCACACAGACAAACCTAACATTACTAAAATATTTACCTATCTGGTAAAGTTGTTTCTAATTAATTGCTAATTTAAATAATATTAAAATGTATATCTTTATGCATTTAACTTTTATATTATTTTGTGATTTTTCTTAGAACAAATTTTTGTGAATGAGATAGAGATATTCAACTTTTTGAGATAAATTTTGACATTTCATTAATTTGTTATACATTATGTGAAGTTTACTTCTTATTCTATACATGCGTTTCTTAATATAATTTGGTATACATCTATTAAACATTTACCGAGTGCTTATTTACAATTGTAGATGTTGTAGGGAAAACCATGAATACAATTCAAGGGGCTTAACAATCTAGTTGAGAAGATAAGGAATATGCTAACAGCTGTCCCCCACCTTTTTGGCACCAGGGACTGGTTTCATGGAAGACAATTTTTCCATGGATGGGGGAGAGCAGCAGTAGTAGGTGGGTAGTGTGAACTAAAATAAAATTTTAAGGCTCACCCCCCACCGGCTGACTAAATAGACCCTCACGTGGCCAAAGGAATATCCTAAAGCTAAATTGTCTGCCAGGAGGAGGGAGGTCAGACATGCCTCATCATGGAGACATCCTTTGCAA
The DNA here is from genome assembly GCA_004363605.1 of Indri indri. NCBI lineage: Eukaryota > Metazoa > Chordata > Mammalia > Primates > Indriidae > Indri > Indri indri. The sequence continues at coordinate 64,931 of RJWJ010003278.1, forward strand.
CCCATTAACAGGCCTAAGGGTATGCAAGACAAACCTGCAGGTCCTCAATTTACACAACAAATCTATGTCCAGTGGCTTATCTGATAAAAAGCTCCTTATGTTGAAACATTCCAACCCTTTAGACAAAGCTTCATGTCCTTGACCAATTACAAGCTAAAGAATCTTTAAACCCATCTATAACCTGTAAGCAACCCCCCGCCCCCTTCGAGATGGCCCACCTTTTCGGGCCAAACCAATGTATGCCTCCCACGTGTTGATTTATAACTTTACTTGTAACCCCTGTCTCCCTGAAATGTATAAGCCAAACTGTCACCCAGCCACACCGATTCCACTGCTCAAGGCCTCTTGGGCATGGCTCTGGGTCATGGTCCTCAAATTTGGCTCAGAGTAAATCTCTTTAAAATTATTTTACAGAGTTTGGTCTTTTTTCGTTGACAGTAGGCAGAGCTCAGGTGGTGATGCCAGCGATGGGGAGCAGCTATAAATACAGATGAAGCTTGGCTCGCTTCCCCATGAAAAAAATTTCATGGAAGTAATTTTTCCACAGACGGGGGTGGCCAGCGGAGCTCTGAGGTCCACTCCCTAACAGGCCAGATTGGTAGTGGGGGTTGGGGACCACAATGCTATGAGACATTATGGAGGTCTTTGAATCCTAAGCTGAGAAATAGGAAATATGTTCTATAGAAAGCGAGGCAACATCTAAAATTTTAATTGGGACAGAAATATAGTCCCAGTCACACCTTAGAAAGAACACTTTGGTTGAAGTAGGTAGGAGAGATTATAAGAAGAAAGTTGAGAGGATAATCATGAAAATGTTATTAGCAGTCAAAAGAAATGAGATACTGGATTATGGGGCAGAGCAATGGGAATGATCAATTTAGGATTCCTTGAGTGAATAATTCTTCAATAAAAATGGGAGGGTAACAGTCTTAAATGTGGACAAAGCCAAAATATACTCTCTTGTGGGCACTTAATATTTTGTAATACCCAATATTCCAACATCTGTTCAGTTCTGGAATAAAAAGGGAGGAGGATATCCAAATTGTTTAAAGCAACTTTCCATAATCAAAACTATTTTTGAAAATCTAACAACTTGAAAACTTGTCATTTGTGACAGAATAATAGGCTGGGTAAAAGATTGTATTATTTTGTGTGATCACCACAGGAACAACCCCACGAGGTAGTTACTAGGAAGTTTTTGAGGAAGCAAAGCAGTTTGTTGTATGGGGAAGAACACTGAGTTGGGGATTAATGTCATCTAAAGCAATGCCTCTCAGATTTAATGTGCATCTGAATCCCCTGAGGATTTTGCTAAAATGCGGGTTCCGATTTGGTAGGTCTAGGGTCTGAGATTCTGCATTTCTAACAGTCTCCCGAGCAATGCCCCTGATGCTAGTCCATAGACCACATTTTGGTAACAAGGATCTGGAGCAGTGGTTCTCAAATTTTAGTGTATTATGTTGGGCATTTAGCTCATTTTCTTTTTATATTATGAATAATGCTGCCATTAACATCCTTTAACATAAATCTTTGTCAACAATGCTGAGTATTTTTTAAAAGACCAGGTAACTTTCAAAGGTTTTCATGACATTGCTCTCCAGAAAACATTGTACTAACTTATACTCTCTTCAGTATATATTCCTATTTTACCTCATTTTTACTCTTTTAAAAGACTATCACTTAATGTTAGTAACTCTTTATTCACATATTTAGAACTTCAGCTTGGATAGCTAGAATTTATGGGGACTGGCTGCACATTTTTCTATCACAGATAGTCTCTTCGTGTGGCTAGGTTGGGCTTCTTCACACTATGGTGGTCTCAGAGTAGTTGGATTTCTTGCATGACTGCTAGCTTCTACCAAAGCAAGCTTTCTAAGATACCCAGGCAGAAGATACAAGGCTACGTATGACTTAGTCTTGGAAGTTATTCAGTGTCATTTCAACTGTATGTTGTGGGTCAAAAGCGAGTCATAAATATACCTCACATTCAAGGGGAAGGGACTACACAAAGACTATACTAGAAGATGTGTAGGGGTGTGTGTGTGTGTGTGTGTGTGTGTGTGTGTGTGTGTGAGATTTGTGTTCATTGGCATTTCTTTCTGAAAAATTTTTCAAATGTTTATTGGATCTTATTAAATCATGAAAAGAATTCTCAAGTTGCTATGAATGCTTTTTATTTATTGCAGGAAAATCCTGAAGAAGGAAGGGCCAGTATTTACAAATCAGTGATCATCAATACTTCTAAGGAGATGATGTGCTTCAGCGACTATCCCATCCCAGATGATTACCCTAACTTCATGCACAACTCCCAAGTCCTGGAGTATTTCAGGATGTATGCCAAAGAATTTGACCTTGTAAAGCATATTCGATTTAAGGTAGAGAACTTTGAGTGTATCTTTGTGTTTGAAGTTGTTTGTCAAGTAAATGAGCAATGTGGTTTCATTTACCAATATTTACTTCTAAAGATTGGCTTGATATGCACATGTATTTATTTTACCTAGGCAAAGACTCCATTCTTTTTCCTCTCTGTACCTGAAAAATATTAATGAGAAGGTCTCTCTTTTATATTATTTGGCTGCGGATACAGGAAGCCACCTGCCAGAGTGTTTTCATTACCTTCATTTTATACTAAGAAGCCATCAGAGGGTCTTGGGATGTCTGAGGGTCAGGAGAGGAATAGGCATTTCATGCATGGAGTGCCACAGAAGCACAGGAGAAGCCCAGGCTTTTGGACCAAGAGACCTAGTGACTTACACTTTTCTAGAAGCAGAGGAGAGTACTACATTAGCCTGCCAACTCTATTTTATTCATTCTTCTTCATGGAAGTTTTCTCGCTCTGACCACAGCTCAAAACAAAACAGTTCTTATTTGTGGAGTATGAAGATCAAATATCCCCACATGGGCCCTATTATGTGATGGTGCCTGTTATATCAGCCCTTTGTGTAACATTCTGCAAGGAGAGTCATGTCAGGGAAGATGTCCACATAGAGGCTGTGGTTACAGCCCCCTGTGGTTATCACTGTTTTTTTCAGACCACTGTGTGCAGTGTGAAGAAGCGGCCTGATTTCTCTACTTCAGGCCAATGGGAGGTGGTCACCGAGTCTGCAGGGAAAAAGGAGATGGATGTCTTCGATGCAGTCATGGTTTGCACTGGCCATCACACCAATGCTCACCTACCCTTAGAAAGCTTCCCTGGTAAGTAACCTACAAGGAAGGAAGACCCTTGACCCATGCCTGTGACCTGACCCCTGAGGAATGAGAGGACTGTGGTCTGAGTGATTCCTACTTTGGGATGAAATAAGGCTTATCCTAATCTGTATGTTCCCTTGAAAATGTTGGGGTAACTTATATTATTGCCATTTGGGGAGGTAGAGGTAATGGCAATTTTGGAGATTAGAGGAAAATTAGAGGTCTATCTATTTAGTTACAAAATGACGTTAGTTTTTTTAAGGATCAAAATAAAGAATGTGGAATTCTTGATGAGCATTAGGTTGAATGAGGAATTTTTCAGCAATCGAGGAAACAAACAGAAATATTAAGTTTCTAAGGAAGAAATGAAAGCTTCAAGAATTTAATTTCAGCCTTTGGCCTGGATTTTCATTTGAAAAAAAATGCACCCTATGTATACTCTAGAGTATAAAAAACATATATACTCTAATTGAAATGGGAGTAGGTATTTAAAGGGATGAAAGACAAATGAGAATGGAGGTTTTCTGAGAAAGTTTTGATTTGTGAATCTACAAATCCAAAATACAAATGGATCCTGAGTTAAGCAAACTACTTATGATAACAAAATCACAAGGACTTACTCTGAGGCTATGGGAAAAGAAAATAGGCAAAAATATTCAGAAAGGCAAGAAAGTAGTTGAGTAAAGGAAGAACATACAGAGAATATATGCTTGACCTTTAAATTCTGCAAACAGATCGAGTGATCTGACAAATGATATTCATCATATAAACCATCACCCAATAATTATTTTCCCTTCTCTTGTAGGAATTAAGAAGTTCAAAGGACAGTACCTGCACAGTCGAGACTATAAGAACCCAGAGGGATTCACTGGAAAGAGAGTCATCGTCATTGGCATTGGGAATTCTGGAGGGGATCTGGCTGTGGAGATTAGCCAAACGGCCAAGCAGGTTGGAATCAGTATATCCTTTTGCTTCTCTCTTGCTTCACTCTCAGCAAGGAAGCTGCAGGTGGACCCAAGAGAGAACATGGACACCTGCACGTAGGCCATCAGTACCAGTGGCAGGTGTAGGGCTTGGTTTCATTGCCTCGGTTGGCAATATGTTTGATGCAAATGGAGGAATTGAGGTTACCAGTTGGCCTCACTGGTATTAGTGAGGGAATTAGTTCACGGCCACAGACTGTGCTCATATTTCCAGCCAGCCACCATCTCAGAATGTGCCTTTGGCTTTGATAAATACCAAGTAATTATTGGGAGAGCTTGTTAGGATGCAGCATTCAGAGTGCGGATCTTCTGTTGGCCAGCAGAAGTCCCATGTTCTTCTGTGAAGGAAAGCTCACTGTGATCATTAAAAACTTTTCACTCATAGGACGGTGGGTGAATTTTCCTTTTCATTCCTCAAATGGTAAGAAAAAGCAATCTAGTCTTTTCGGAGACAATGGGGATATTAGTATAGAGAGCGTCCACACTATAGCACGTGCAAGCAGCTCACCCAGGCTTTGCATACAGTTAAATAACCCAGAATGACATTCATTCTAAACTAATTTCTCTAAGATATAATAATAGAAAGCAACTTTCTAAAGGAAAAAAAAGCAATTTCTATCTCCTTGGTTTTCTGTTTTGTTTGTTTTGGTTTTTGTATCATAGATTTTTGAACTGGGAAGAAAGTGTCTTCACGTTGAATTCCTGGAAAAAGATGTCATTTTTATATTTTGTTATTTATGTCTTTATTGAATCATAACTCTATTAGCAATTGATAAATATCTGGTTGTTATTCAGTAACTTTAATTAAGCTTTGCTTCTCCACAAATATGCCTTAAATTATTATTTTTTAAATAGAAGCTTAATGCCACAACTTTGTTAAATGACCCTTCTTCAGCAACTTTGCTCCAATAACGCAGTACTATCCTCAGCTGTAACCACAAAAGCGATTTCATATGTTACTCCAGGAATTAATTCAACAAACATTTATCAGGAAATAATTATGTAAACAAGAAAGGGTAAAAATGTGTGTTGGTCTTATGGTAGAAGAATGTGCAAGGTATGCAGTAGGGACCCATGGCAAGATCCTTCTTTAACATCTTTGGCTTTAAATGGTCAGTTCTAAGGGAGCTGGACCTTACTTGCCTTGGGGAATTGTAGATTGCCAAGAAACAAAGCATTCTGGGTGGGTAGAGACAAAGTAGCTATGTATAGGAGAAAGCCTGAGAAAATGCATAGCAAAATTATATGTGCATAGCAGAGGCAATACCATCACACCACAAATGCAAGCTGAAAAAACTCAGTTAGTGGGTTCTAACTTTTTGCTTTACATATTAAATTGCATTAATGAGAATTTGTTTATAAATCACAATTTTTAGATGGACCTATAAATTTCAGTGTATCAAGGAAGTTTTGGTATAATTCTTGTAGTATAATGCTTTTGTAAAGAGAAAATATCCCTTTCTTACAAGATTAATTCCATACAAAATTATATTGATTAAACAATTTTCCTTACTTTTTTTCTTATACATCCATTTTTTTCCTTATAAATATGTTGTTTGCTTAAAACCAGGAATATATGGAAAACTGAAATAAAAATATGACAGCCATCAAGTATTTATCAAGTATTTACTATATACCACACCTTTTACAAAAACACTTAAATTTGTGAGCAATAGCCTTGTGATATATGTATTATTGTCACTATTTTATAAATAGGAAACCTTTTAATTAAGGCTCTGAGCATTTTCATTGCTCGTGAAAAGTTATATAGCCTGCACATAAAACCATTCAGTTCCTAAGACCTTGTATGCTCTTTCAACTATGACATGTAAAAGTACATAATTGTCATAGCATTCAAAGTCACCACAGGTAAGAATATATTTGTGAAGCAAAGGATTATCCCTATGTAGACAGGTCGTCTTTTTACATGAGACCTTAGACAAAAGACCATGAAGCAATGTACTTATGCATCTTGCAAGTCTGGAAACCATCTCCAGAGAGTTTTTTAATGTAGGAAAAGTGATACTTTTGCCAAGTAATTGAATATTAAACCTTTATCAACTCTGAACATGGACTTTAACCAGAGAGAACACAGAAACTCTGACCAGCTTCCTGTTGTTCTACTAGCAATTAAATAATCAATAAAATATTTCTTAAGCACAGGCTTTGGAGTGAGTCAGACCTGGGTTGGAAATTCAGTTCTGCCACCTACTAGTTGTATGATGTCAGGCAAGTTATTCGTCTTCTCCATGCCTCTCGCCCATGGAATGGAGATAATACCTTTCTCAAGATGTTGTGTGGATTAGATGAAAATATAGATAAAGGACTTAGCACAGTGACTTACAGATCACAAATCTCAATAAATGGAAGCAATGATAATGTGTTGGGGAGACTATAAGACGTGTAGGCTATACCTCCCGCCCTTAAGAAAACATGTTTGAAGAGACAGAAATTAAGAGTGTATAAAGTTTAATATCACTGTAAATGATAAATATCAGAGTGTTTTTGTAACAATGCAAACAAAGTCAATGGCAAAAAGACTGAGGGTTTTGGATTAAATAATCCCCAGTTGCTTTCAGCTTTACCATTCCATGATTTTTAATGAGTTCTATAGGTGATAAGTACTAGAGAAGTTTAGAAAATGGAGAAAAAATTATCAGCCTCAATGGTCAGTAGTGTCTACAAAAAGGAGGCAGACTTCACATAGATTTTAAAAATGAATAAACTTTGGAGAATTAAGAGGAGAGAGGGCTTTTCGGGCAGGCATAATGGCATTAAACAGAAATATAGTGGTGGATCAGAGTAAGACATACTCTGGGACAGTATATATACCGATTTAATTTTAAGCTTTGTGTTTGGGAAGGAAGATGGCAGGAAACAAGCAAACAAACAAAACATTGCGCAGGGATTAAAAAGCCAGACTAATGAGTTTGAATTTAATCTTGAAGAAAATGGAGATGCTTTTGAAGGTTTATGAGCCAGAGTGACAAAAGCAAACCATTTCTCTCATGCCCCAGGTTTTTCTCAGCACCAGGAGAGGGTCCTGGATCCTGAATCGTGTAGGGGACCACGGATATCCCTTTGATGTGCTGTTCTCTTCTCGACTCCGCTATTTAATGACAAAGATATGTAGTCAATCACTCTTAAACACCTATTTGGAAAAAAAGCTGAACGAAAGATTTGACCATGAAATGTTTGGCCTGAAGCCTAAACACAGGTATGTCCCCGAATGGGAGTAGGGTGGTAACGGCTCAGGCGCAAGAAAAAGGACTGTTCACACAGGCGAATAATAGACTACCTCTACCGAGACATTAAGAAAACCCACAGAATCTGAGATCAGATTTCTGCCTTGTCCCCCACAGAAATCCAAGACCCACTGGTCTGTAGGTTTTCAGAGTATAATTCTCATTGGCATTACCATTTTCTCATTTCCCCAGGTATCAGTCCTTTTTACATGGTGCCCAACAACAACAGCAGCAGAATGGTAGTGAGGGCAGCACATCATTCATTCATTCATCCAGCAAACACTGAGCACCTGTTATGAGCCAGGCATCATACTGGGCATGAAATACAGAGAGAAAAGACATAATAGTAATACTGATACAAATAATAAAACCATACCTTTTTGAAGACTTTCTGAAAGACATAAATGAGTTTTATGCATCATCTCACTCAATCCTCACAACAGCCCTATCGGTTGGTACTATTTTTAATCTCCATTTTACAGATATAAAAATTGAGACTTAGAGAAACAAAGTAATGTGCCCAAGTTCAACACAGTAATAAATGGCAAACCCAAGAAATGGCTCATACCTTAAATACTCTAGTGAGAAGAAGGACAACAGTATGTAATAAAGAAATACATAGAGTGCTATGAGAGTATAAAGGATGGGGTCAGAGGGAAAGCATTTCTAAAGGCTGACTTAACATTTTTTCCCTCCAACTTTTTATTTTTGAAAATGTTCCGATCTACAGAAAAGTTGTAAAATAGTAAGTACAATGGATCATATACCCTTCACCTGGACTCACCTATTATTAACATTTGCTATATTTGCTTTCTCTCGCTCCCTCCTGAAGATAGATAGATCCACATATGTATAGAATACTACAGACATAAGTGGATATTTTTTTTCTGAACCATGTGAGAGTAAGCTGCAGTCATTAAGATACTTTACCCTAAATACTTCAGCATATATTGTCTAAGAAAAAGGGCATTCTCATACATAACCATAATATAATTATCACACTTGGGAACTTTAACGTTGATAAAATATGTTAGCTAATATATTGGCGTATCCAACTTTCACTAGTTATCCCAATAATATTTTTTATAGCCTTTTTCTTCTTTTTTTAAATCCAGGGTTCTGTAACGTATCAGTTACACCATTGCATTTAGTTGTTATGTCTCTTTAATCTCTCCTAGTCTGAAATAATTCTCCACTCTTTTTTTTCTCGATGTAACTTTTTTTTTTTTTTTAAGAATCCAAGGCATGATTTTATAGAGTCTCTAAATTTGGATTTGCATAGTTGTTTTACCTTTATTATATTCAGGTTAAATATTTTTGGCACATATACTACATAGGTGATGTCGATCTTCTTGGATGGATCACATCAGGAGCCACATGATATCTGTTTATCCCATAGTAATGATGCCAAATTTGATCATTTGGATAAGGTGGTATCTACCGAGTTTCTCCAGTTACAAAGATTTTTTTTCCCTTTGAAGTTAATCAGTGGGTTAATATTTGGAGGCTGTGTTTACCAAAAGTCTCTCACCTAATTTTCTTAGCATGTGTATCTTTGGTGGCTATAAAATAAATAAATTGAGACTTTATGGAATAATCAGAGATAGCCAAACAAATAGGGTAGGAGGTAGCATTCTAATTATAAGTACAAAGTCTTAGAATAGCAAAAAATACACTATGCTCTGGGACCTGCACGCAGTCTGGTATGGCTGGACTATATGGCAAGGTTGGATGAGGGATCGAATACATCTCCAGGTTCACCAGATGTGAAAACTTTTGTATGCTCTGCTAAACAAAGAATCTGGAATGAAGACAGTCTCAAAGCCATTCAAAGTGAGTGACGTAATGATAATTATATTGTAGAATGACCATTCTGAAAATGGTGAATAGGGATGAGACAGGGGGCCCTAAAGACAACTGTAATTGTCCAGATGAGATAGGGAGTAGATAAACTATTCTGGAGATGCTAGGGGAGAAAGAGAAATGGCTTGGTGACCAGAGGCTTTGACTCAAAGTTTTATGGCATGGGCAACTGTGTGGATGGTGGTACTGTTAGTGAAAAGTAGTAAGTTTGGAGAGAAAGACGAAATCATGAGATTAGAATGCAGAACAGAATCTACCCAAAGGTTAAAGTCAAAACATAACTAAGTGCAACAAACCAGTAATAGTTGTTTAAACATACAGTACTCCCGAGGCTAGGCCAACTCTGTCTGAACATGATGGGCTGAGAAATCTGAGTTAATGTAGGATTCAGGAATTAAGACCTCTTTTTAGAAAGATCTGAGATACTGGAAACCAGCTTTACTTATTTATTTGTACCCTTATCCTATGCTGTCTCTAGAAAACACTATTTAACAGGCCCAAAGTATCCCAAGGGAGTTCATTGAAAACTACTTCAACATAAATTCTAAAATCCTAGTCTGTGTAACACGGGGCAAGTCACTTAACTTTTCTAGGCCTCAGTTTCCTCATCTATAAAACCTGGATAACGATACCTGTCCCGCCCCCTCTGTAGAGTTTTGTGGGAGTCAAATAAGTTAATGCATATAAAAGCAACTTACAAACTTTAAATTGCTATACACGTGTACTTTATTACACAGTTTGGAAAATGATGATCTAAGTCTAGCTCTTGGGCCTTTGAAACTGGAAATGAAACTGAACAGAATGTTGATAGTTTAGTTCTCCCAGTTTTCTTGATATGTGGATAGAAACTATTGGCCTATGGCCTTATCATATCCCAGGACATTACTGTTACTTGAGAAACCATACATTCACTCCTCAAATAAGACTCTTCTTTAATCACTTGTCCGACATTCTCCCTTTTCAATGCCACCTGGGGTTCAACTTCAGCCCTGAGATCTTGATCTGCGCCAAGCTGGAGTAAATTAGACCTTTCCCAAATTTCATGGATAGACTGAGGGGGAGACCACTGGCATATTATTTACCTTCACCAAAGCAGAATTTTATTTACATGATACTGATTTCTCTCTCTCTCATTTCTTCTTCTTGGTCTTTATCACTGCTCACAGAGCTCTGAGTCAGCATCCAACAGTAAATGATGACCTGCCAAATCGTATAATTTCTGGCTTGGTGAAAGTGAAAGCAAATGTGAAGGAATTCACAGAGACAGCTGCCATATTTGAGGATGGCTCCCGGGAGGATGACATTGATGCTGTTGTCTTTGCCACAGGCTATAGCTTTGCCTTTCCTTTTCTTGAAGATTCTGTCAAAGTAGTCAACAACAAGATATCCCTGTATAAAAAGGTCTTCCCTCCTAACCTGGAAAAGCCAACTCTTGCATTCATAGGCTTGATCCAGCCCTTGGGAGCCATTATGCCCATTTCAGAGCTCCAAGGCCGCTGGGCCGCTCAGGTATTCAAAGGTAAGTGACCATGCAAATTGACTACTTCATTACTTGACAGTAAGTTTAATTATGTTTGTATACTTGCTTTTAAATATATGGCTGGAGACTGTTTGTATGATTATAACAGTGCTTAGCACAAAGTTAGTACTGATAAATTTATTTTTGAGTAAATCAAAAGTAGTAATTGATAACCATGGACATACACCAGAATCATCTGGGAAATTTTTCCAAGCTAGGCATGCTTTGACCCCATTCCTTTAAGTCTGGGTTGGGACAGGCTTAAGATCATTAAGAAAAGTATTCCCCAGTGATTCCAAAGTGCATTCCAGATTCGAATTCACTCATCTAGGTTTTAGACAACTGGCATATGTTTATGAAGTAAAAGAAATTTATCTTCTTTCATTATAGATAAAGTCAAATATAGAAATGGTATAACTTGATTTCAGCCAAAAATTAAGACCACCCGAATGGAGACTAGTTCATAATGTAGAATATTCAATCTCTTAAATCCTCACTTTTTTCCCATATCTCCCCTTTTTCAGTTTTGGCTAGGAGTACATGAAGAAAATATTGGGGGGTCTGGGACAGTAGTCTCAATATGAGTCAACAGAATGACATGGCTTCTGAAAGGCATAGTCAAATATAGCGTCATTAAAAAATTATAATGTCCTAGAATATTACAATTGTTCTTCTCTAAACTGGTCAGACTATGCCCAAAGACATATTTTTTAAATGAAGCTGGAGTGAATTAAATAAGGATAGAGATAATAATGATTTAAGGGATTTGAATACATGTCACCTGGAGCACAACTGAAGGAGTTGGAAAGGGTTAGCCTGGAGAAGACAAGATTCAAGGGGTGGCCCATGGAAGAAAGATTAGATATACTCAGTGTAGCTTCAAATGGTCAAACCAGAACCGAGGAGTAAAATCTTGAAGGTTGCATAATATCAGGTTAACATTAAGAAAAAACCCAAAAAGTTTTTTCCTATCAGCCATTGCCATTTCAAGATGGAATGGGCTGCCTCTGAAATCGTGAGGAATCCAAGCAGAATAGGAAAAGGATGCCAAGTGACAGAATGGCCATTTGGCCAGGGAGGTATGGAGTAGATTCAAGCCTCAGAATAGGGAGAAACCAGATAACTTTTAAGGTTCCTTCTAAAGAAGAAATTCATTGATTCTATCATTGTTACAATAAAATTTGCTATCATTACTAATATTTCATTAGAACTATTCAGTGTTCCTGTTGGAAGTACAGCTTTCTGTTCTCTAGCGAAGATCTTGATAATAGCAGAGAAAAAAAGAAGCAATGGTATTAGAGTTGACAGATCAAAAACCTTGCCAAATTTTCCCAAATTTCTATCATTTCTCAATTCCTTCCAGTCCTATTCAGTAGATCATGTACTACTTGAGAGCATTAGACAAACAATATAATGCAAACAACCCATCAGGTTGGCTTACTTCTGGTCATAGTAAATGGCTCTTTTAATTGGGTCAATTAAGTAAGGGGAGAAAGGTTCATTAAAATAGGCCACAGCATCTTAATGTACTTTAAGTGACTGAGACTCTTCCAGGACCAAGCGAACTGTTGAGAGGAATAGGGAAAATGAGTATTTACAAGAGGCCGCATTATGGCTATGGGATTAGGGGATTTTAGGGAAAATGTGCAAAAGGCCCAAGTTTTCTGTGCTAGCAGAAGCCTAGTACCAATTCCTCCAGCTTTCTTCTAACATTTGCAAGGAAGAACTCTTCAGAAGAATCCCTGTAACCTTACCAAACTTCCAACAGGAACCCCGAGTTTGTTCTATCCATGGCTCACCTGTTCACCTACCAAATCCTTGCCTTCTTTTCCCTCCATCCTACCGTTACTGTGACAGTTTTAAACCCTTATGACCAGCTGGTTTCTCCCATTCTTTCGTGTCTGTCCAACAAAGCCTGTCCCCTTCCCTAGCCTCTCCCTCCCCTACTAAGCCTCATCTCCTTCTTCCTCTGTTCTGTAGAATTACTGTTCTCTTGTCAAGAAAATATTCTACCCTTTTGTAGAACACTGAACTCACTTCTTGCCTTGACTGAAACCTAGCTTCTTTTTCCTATGCCTCTTTTGCAGCCCTTGCAAGTGTTCTACTTTCATTTGGCAACTTTCTTTCCTTGAAAACCATATTAAGTCATGCCAATCCTGTGCATCACAGGAAAGCATTATGTTATAGCATGCCATCCACGATGTTGTTGCTCCACAGATTGGATACAAACTAAAATTTCAGGCCCGTCTTTCACTAATCTTTCCCATACATCCTGCAGTCTTCTAGATGCACTGGAAAACGTAAGCAGCAAACACAGTAGGTGCCCTGAGCCCTGTGCCTTTGCGTCTGTTGTCCTTTCTTCTTGGTATGCCCTCCCTTTACTTTACAATTGTATAGAAAAAGCCTGTGCGCATTTCCTCCCTCCCTTAGTAGTATAATATATTGAAAGCTCCAGGAATCATGTTTATTTGCCTTTGTATTCCAAGCCTAGACCAGTGCCTGCACATAGGAGGTATCCAATCCATGTCTGTTCAAATGAACACCAGTTTAGCCTTGACATAAACAAAGGTCTAATTCATGAAGTCGAAACTTCTTATCTGAGGATCTCAGCTTATGAAATTCCTTATTTCCAGTCATGTTAAATCCTGGCTAGACTGGAAGAGCAGAGTGGCAGCCATATCTCTTTTCATCTTTACATGGAAACATGCAGGGGCAAGTCTGGATTACACAAAGAAAACCTACCTTAGGTCTGAGAGCAGACCGAAAGCCATACTCCCACAGAACTATAATTCAGGCTCTCTTCCTTCCCACCTTGTCTTGGGCCCCTTGAAAAATCTCTGAATTTCAGGTCCTCACTGGTCTTCACAACATTGTTCGGCTAACATTTACTGACTTCTTAGTATGGACCAGGCCCCTCTGCTAGATGCTAGAGATGCATGTATGACCAAACAGAAAAGCCCTATCTTTATGGAACTTAGAGTCAAGCAAGGAAGACAGACAAGTAAATAGACATTTAATGTGATCATTCACTCAGCAGATATTGTCATAACTCAAACAGGTGCTCCAACAGCAAGGCAGAGGAGCTGCCATGGGAGCAATGGGCAATAAGTACCCAGTTCTCTCTACAACTACATAAGAGTTTACTAAAAAGACAAGGAAATCCCAATCACAGAGGGGGAAAAAATCACTAATATTACATTTATGCAAAGTTAGAGAAAAATGACAGAACACATAGAGTTCTGAGAACTGCAAGTAGTTCAGAATGCTTGAAAATAAAGTGTTATAGGAATGAAGGAAAATGAAACTGGAGATATTCATAGAGGCAATATTAAGAAAATCCCTGGGTGCCATGAAAGAAGTCTGCATTTATTGTAGGCAATAGAGAACCACTGAAGGATTTTAACTGGGAGAAGAGTTAAATCAGATTTGCAATTTAGAAGATATATTAGAGAGGAGTGGAATGGGAAGTAGGTCGGTTAAGAGCCTGTGGTAAAAGTCCAAGTATGATATCAAGGGGGCTTTAACACATCGACTGCCACACTAGAAAAAAAAAAATTTTCCCTAGGGTGATGATGTTTTATTAAAACAAAACAATCCTTTCTAATTTGTTATTTTTTATTGTTTTCTGTGCATGAGTTATATGCAATACAATCCACATTTTTAGAATTTAATTGCCAATATTAATTTTAACAATAAGAACATCAATAAGTAAGATTTTCATGAACCAACTGCAGGGTTTTGCTTCACGAGGGCCCAGGCTCAAAACTAGAGTGAGTTAAATACAACTTACATAGCAATTAATGTGTTAAACCAAGGTAACAACCATCTAAAGGAATAGGAAGAGGCAAACCGAAATGAAACTCCACAGGTGAATTAGAAGGGTTTGGTGACAGAATGCATGTTGGGGATGAGACAGAGAAAAGAATGTGCTCAGGTGCTCCAGACATTAATTTAAATTGGGAATATACGCAGGGGAGCAAGATATGAAGGAAGGAGATGAGAAATATGGTAAAAAAAAAAAAAAAAGCGTCTAAAGCAAACACTGCAAGAACAGAATTTATGGATTAAGAGAGAACTATACCACAGGGTATTATGTCTCTCTCTCTCTCTCTCTCTCTCTGTCTTTCTCTCTCTCCCCCTCTCTCTTCCCCACCCCATCTATAGGGTTTTGTTGTTGTTGTTGCTTTCTTTTTGTAAACAAATTGGCTGCCTCTCACAGCCAAGAAATAGACATCCTCCCCTATAATGTTCCTAGCCAATAGAAGCAAAACTTATGGTTGTGCTATGAAAAGTAATTTGGAAGTCAACTCTCAAAATATGTTTCTTGAGCATCCAAGAGACCTGTGATTAATCTCAAATGAAGCATTTCAGTGTTTCCTCATTGATTAATGAAGATGAGTAATAATTCTCATGGCTAAAATGAGAAAATATATGGAAAAACACAGAAGGCTATTTCAGAGTATTGGATTTTGTGAGTCCCATATTCTAAGAGGGACATGCCAGGATATTTACTAGAGTGGGCTGTCCCCAGAGAAGGGCAACAAAGATGGCAGAGAATGTGAAGCCTGTTCTATGGGGAATTTGTGCCATTTAGCCTGATAATGAGAAGAATGAAGGAGTTATGACACTTGTGTTCAAAAGTTTCAAGGGCTGTGTTAAGATTAAACTCTGTGGCTCCAGAAGGCAGAGCTAGGTCCAATGGTACCAGTTGCATAGAGGCTGATTTTGGGGTCCATAAAAAGAAGAATGTTCCAGCAACTAGAGCAGCCAAATAATTTATCGCCTCCTCAGAAAGTAATGCATCCCCAACACCAGAGATGTTTAAGGAGGGATGAGATAACCTTTTGATTAGAGTATTTGTAGAGAGAAGGCTTGTATTAGGTGAGATATATTCCCTTCCTGAAATTCTATATTCCAGAATTTTATGGAGTAACACCTTAGGATTGGATGTGGCTAAAATTTTCTACATGGCAGAGTGCTGAGATGTCTGGGCATAAAACTGTTTAAGCTTAGAGTTGTTTATATTGACTTAAATACTACTACCTTTGTCTAGCCCTGTCCTTGGTGTAAAATTCTTCCTACTAGAACTGTTTGTGCATCAGTGCTTAAATCTATCTGTCAAGATTGGGTATCACGAGTTACCCTTTGGTTTATGCCCCACTCTTTCCAAATAAAAATGTTTAGAGGTAAGGCTTATCTTCCACAGGACTTTAGGCATAAAATGTAATTGAGAATTTATTTTTACTTCCTTCTCTCTCTGTGGTATAAAGCCCCTTTGTTATCAAGAGCAAGGTGCAGGAGTGTTTCGCCACTCCCCAGCCCTTTCATTTTGTACCTCATTTTCTATATACTTTTAAGGTCAGCTATCGTTTTCTCATGTCCCTCTTCCATTTTCCAATTGAAAGACTATGTTAGGAGGAGGCAAGTATTGGTTGGAAGGCAGAGTAAGAGAAATATCTTCCAAAGACAAAGCAGAACAGAATAAGCTACAGACGTTACTATCATTATGTTGTTGTGGTGGTAGGATAAGGTGATCAAGAGAATTGTAACCCACCTGAGCACAGAAAACCCTTATCCTGTATTTCTGTGAATTCTCCACAGCATAATCATTGTTAATAGGATTATTGTTCCTACTGAGGTAATTTTACACTTAAAATTTTGATTTTTCTCTTTAGGGCTAAAGACGTTGCCCTCACAAAGTGAGATGATGGCAGAAATATCTAAGGCTCAAAAGGAAATGGAAAAAAGGTAAGAAATTTTCCCAGGAAGATATATGGCTACTTTTTCTACCTATTTCTTAATAAGAGCAATATTGTACTACATTTAGCTTCCTCATGTTAGTTTCAGGATTTAGATTATATTTTGAAAAAAAAGGGAATAATAGTTTGTTAACAGAAGAATGGAAAAATAGCACCAGTAGTTTGACTATGAATGGGAAAGGAGAGAAAAGCTTTAAAAAAGTATTTAAAATCCTATGTTTAGGCCCTAAAAGGAAAGTTGAGTAGGAAAAGCACATGGCAGGCATATTATTTTTATGAGGATTGCTGTAGTGCCAGCAGAGCTACCAGAGGAAGGAAGAGTAACAATGAATTAAGGAGAGTTACATATGGTCAAATTACAAATCTATAGGTAGATTTACAATCTGCAGTTGTCCCTTTGCTGGCTGTCATCACACTCAGGTCACAGGGGCTCATGGTGTACATAGCACACATGATTTGGGAAGATGGTAACCTTAGCCAGCTGCTTAGTGCTTTGGTGAACACAGTAATTTAGCAGTCTGAATTTCAGAACTTGAGCTCAATGGCTGGGTGTTTTTTATTTGGACAAAGTAGAAGTTGATGTTAAGTTCCTAAATTTCTGTGGAAAAGCTAGAGGTACAATCATTCCAGGCCTAAAGAGGTAGTTTTCTTCAATTGATTATACTAGCACAATTCTCCCCTATCTGGGAAGAGGAGAAAGTAAGTTTTTATTTAACCCCATGATACAGATATTCTCCTATTTTCCTACTTCCTTTCACTGCCAAACTTCTGCAGTAAATTTTCTACATTCTGTGCTCTAAATTCTCACCCTTTGCTCTGTCCTAAGCCTCGTGCATTGTAACTTCCATCCTTACTCCTGAAACTGCTCTCTTGAAGGTCATCCATGACTGACTTCATTTTCCTTCCTCACTTTTCTTCCACTACTGAGTGTGGCACTTCTAAACATTTCTTCCTTCTTGGGGTGCTTCCTTTTCTTTTCTGGCACTAAACCATCTTATTTCAACTTTCCTTCTCTCTTTCCTTTGACTCATTTTTGCCTAACCACTTCTGACTGTGAGTGGTCCCCGAGGATATAATTGAGGGTCGACTATATGTACACATTAAGTATTTTATATGCATGAGCTTACTTAATCCTCGTAATAACCCTACAAGGCAGGAACTAGTGAATCTCTTTTGTGAAACCTTCATGAATACTACAGGTCTTGACCTACTGCTATAGAATAAATAAATGCATGCCTACAAACCCTTGAGCCAACATAACCTCCATGAGGGAAAGCTCTCGAATTCTTTCCTGTCTTATCTTCTCTTCTAAATCTGGTCCCATTTCAACAAATTCCACCTGTCTATCAGCTCATCTGGAATTCCATCTCACCAGTTCTACCTCAAATTTATTTTCTATCATTTTTTCCTATCCTTGTTCTTGGATTCCTCAATCTCAATTAGCCTGACTTGGCTTTTTTCTTACTTCCTTTCTGTCCTACTGTTCTTTATTTTCATTAAAGAAAGTAAAAATCCCACTCCTTCCACACATATATCACCATTAACCACATTTCCCCCATAAAAAGTCATTTTGACTATTCAAAGCTGAACTTGGTATAATCATTCCATCTGGCTCCATTTGGAGGGTCACTTCCTCTTGTGGGATAAGTCATCCTCCCTCATCCTTTCAGGATTCCATATTAACATTGGCCCTGCGAAGTCCTATTCTGTGTACTCCTCCACAACTGCCCTCGTAAAATAATTGAGGATCCCAAACAATTGGGAATTTTTGTGGTAGGTTCTCTCTTTCTCACACTATCAGAGTCTTTTGTACCTGGATCTGCTATACCTACCCCTCATCTTATCTGTATCTTCCTCATCCTTTAAGAACCTATGATAGCTCTCTTTTTACTCTCCCCTCTCTACATTTCTATTAGCAGTCTAAAACCACATCATTTACTAAGAATCGTATATCCTTCTCTGCTTCATGTATATCTGTTTCATCTCCTTTAGTAGATTAAAAGATCCTTAAAGACAGTGACAAATATCTTTCGTCTCTATTTTTCGCAGCTCCTAGCCCAATATTGAGCCAATAGCAGGCATTCAGAAAGCATTGACTGATTGACTGATTGATTAGCCAATTGAGCGATTGAATTGTTGATATGCCATGGCTTCTGTCTTCTCTATTTCAGGTATGTGGAGAGCCAACGCCACACCATTCAGGGAGATTATGTAGCTAGCATGGAAGAGCTTGCTGATGCAGTGGGGGTCAGGCCCAATTTGCTATCTCTGGCCTTCACCGACCCCAAGTTGGCATTACACTTAATCCTGGGACCCTGTACTCCACTCCAGTATCGTCTACAGGGCCCTGGAAAGTGGGATGGGGCTCGAAACGCTATCCTCACTATAGATGATCGTATCAGGAAGCCTATGATGACAAGAATAGTTGAAAGGAGTGATTCCACCACTTTGACAATGACAATGGCCAAGTTTATGCTGGCTGCTATTTTCTTTGCTATAATCATAGCTTATTTTTAGCTGTCAAATTGTCATTGCCCCATTTCACTGGGAAGCTTGATCTAGAGAAGCCTTCAGAATCTAAAAAGATTGGATGATTCTTACCTTCAATTGCCCAGAAATCTACTTTTATGTCTCTTTTAAAAGCATCAATCCTCTTTCCTGTTTCCTACAGTGAAATCCCATTTTTTCATTTATATTGATTCATCTCCCTCTCATGATCCATCACTTTTTCCTTACAACAATCTCTAGACTGTGAGCTCAGGTAATCTTTTAGTCATCTTTGTATGTTCTTAGCAGAGTTCTTGACATGTGATAGGTGCTTAATAAATGTTTCTGTTTATCAAATACTATAGTGGGGGGCGGAAGTCAGCATCTATATAAGAAATGGCTTATTCCATGTAACTCTTCTTCTGATGGGATTTAGTTTTCTATTAAAAGCTCAATTTTTGTTTTCAATATTATAACTAAATGTATATTTCCTGAGAGATTAGAGAAATAATGGTCTTATAATAGTTGTACGTATCTAAGATACAACATATAGATACTTCAGATGTTTTGTTTCACTTGCTATTCACTAGTATACCTAATACTTGGCCATTTTTACTCCTTTTTCCTAAGCAACATGTTTTTATTTTCTCAGTAAAGAAACTACCTTCAACTTTCCAGGCTCATAGTTCATTTTAATAATCCAGCATCTACCAATAATAGATTCAACTTGGTTGAGAAGTTTGGGATTTTTAAATTAGCTGTTGTATCTTTTTTTTGTCTCTTAGTTCCCATAATAGGATCCAACAGGACTTTATCTTAGCAAATATACTGACTGTTGTAGTGTAGTCTACAAATGCAATTTGATTCATCTCCCTTCACTCTAGCTTTCTCCCCTTCCCCACTCCCTTACATGGAGTCTAAGTAATAAGTATTCGAAGAGATCACTTGTGTACTAAATTAGAACTGATATTAACTAAATGTAAGGGCATTCTGATTATACTAGTTTTTCTTATGTCAGACAGTGTAGTTTGGAAAAACAGAGTAACTGAAATGGAAAGCAGGGGCTTGGGTATATGTCCCAGTGCCGCTGCTGATTCTGTTTTCTCTTCTGTAGAAGTGTTGCTGTTTTTGTTTCATGGAGAAATTAACTAAGTGTCAGCTGTCAGGCATACTGAACTCCATGAAGAAATGTACGAAAGTACCAGGTGTATGTTCATAAGTAGCTGTTGTACAATATGTGTGTAAATTTCTGGATTGCTGCCTATTACTTAACAATAGCATAATTTTGGGCTGACAGAACATTAGAAATTATTATCTTTCCTAATACAAATACACATAAGAGAACCAGAAATATGAGAACTACAACACTTCTTCCTAATCACACAACTATTTGGACAATTGCCTGCCATTTTGCCTATTTACCTGTGGAATGCCTTTTGAGAATTAGAGAATTGAGAATTGGTATTGCTTCTAAGGTCTTTTTCCTTCCCTAATCCTTGCTACACTGGGAATATATCATCTATTAAAGTAGACCTAGTATTTTTTAATCTGAAGATTTCTCTTTAAAAGTAAATTGAAGATCTCTTGCTTCTTTTTAATTTCCTTCTTTGAACACATAAAATTGCCTCTCTTTCTGTATGTAAATTTGTTGAATTAACAGTCCTTTGATAATACGATTCCTAGTTATCAGCAATAAGTATCCTTGTTTTCTCTTTAAATAAAAAGTGTTTAATTCTAAATTCATTAACTCCTTCACTCTATTTATAATATGTAAGGCTACAAAAAAAATCATTGGTTAATTTCTAAACCAAACTAAGAGTAAGATGTGATTAGGAAATTGAACTTAAAACAACTCAAGATACAAAGCCCTCATTACTGATGAATGTCTACTAATATCATTGGTTTACTGTATCTCGCTCTCGTAATTATATTAAAAGGTTATAGCATTTTCCAAATTATATTAAATATGATTACAAAAAAAATTTATAGTGCCAGAGAGTAAGGAAGTGCCCAAAAAGCAAACTGAATGTCGTATGTCAAAGGGACACGGGAGCCATCTCAATCAAAGTGGTCCCAATAGCCAAAGCTGGAATAATTTGAGCAATAACTAACCTAGTATTGGATCATAACATAAAATATAAAAAATACCATGAGTCTATACTGATGTAAATGATTGAATAAATTAATAAATGGGGTGGAATAGACAAATCTACCATGCAGAAGAATTCCAAATATTTTATGTATTCCACCCTCAAGGAGATAGAGCAGAATACTTTACTTCTTAATCATGGGCTATATAGAGTGACTTCCTTCCAAAGAATATAGTAGGGAAAAGGGAAAAAATAACTTTGCAGTGGAGAAATCTGATAACACTACCTTAGCTAGGTGATCAAGATTAACATCAACAGTGATAAGTCATGTTCACGGTATGTACCCTTGATATGATAGGAGGAGAAAGTCACTTTACCTGTGTGGTATTCCTCCTAAAGACCATAACCCAGTCTAACCGTGAGAAAAACATCAGACAAATGGAAGTTGAAGAATATTCTACAAAATACCTGACTACCTCAAAACTGCCAAGGTCATCAAAAACAAGGGAAGTCTGAGAAATTGTCACAGTATAGAGGAGCCTAAGGAGACATGACACCTAAATGTAATATAGTGTCCTGGATTGGAGCCTGAAACAAAAAAAAGGGGGGGGGGACTTTAAATAAAAATTAAGGGAATATTAATAAAATATGCATCTTGGTCAATAATAATGTATCAAGATTGGTTTCTTAGCTGTGACAAATATACCGCAGTAATGTAAAATGTTAACAATAAAGGGAATTGAGTGTGGGGTATACAGGGACTCTGAACTATCTTTGCAAGTTTTCTTTTATCTAAACCTATTCTAAAATTAAATATTAATAAAAAGAAGAAGAAGAAGAAGAAATATAGGGTGTTTGGGATTCAGGATTTGACCCAGAGCTATAGTTTAAAGGAATTTTCTCAGAGGAGGAAGAATATTGGGTAGACCAGTCATTTAAATCGCTATTTTTTTCCATGATTATTATACAAATTAAGTTGTTCTAATAGAGCATAATGTAACTTAATATAGATATTTTGTTTCCTTTGTTGAATAAATATAGACTATAGTTGCAGAGGGTGGGAAATGGTGATATAAGGTGAAAAGACACAACTTCTTAAAATCATTTAATTCTTTCTTCTAGCTGGGTGCATTATGCCAGTAGTCCCTGCTAGCAAAATTTATGGTATGTTAGTGACAGGTACATTCTTAAGTAAGGTAATTTTACTTAATATTGGGTCTGTGCCCTGTTACTTTTGTTAATAGTAATAGAGTACATAAACATCCTCCAGACTGTCTACTTGGAATTTCCCAAAGTGCCATGTTTTCCCATACTTCTATACACATTTTTTTTAAGGGGAAAAGTTCTTTTAATATCCAGTTTTGGATTCAAGAGATTGTAACAGTTAATTTCCCCTTCAAATCAATGGAAAGAATGTGAGTTCAGATCATGCTAAAAATCTAGCATTTTAAAATGTTTTCTACATTCCAGAAGTGAATGTATCCACTCAGGTTTTCTCTGGGCTCTTTCCAGGTCCCAAATACTCAGAACAACTTGAGTTAAAGAGGAGAAGGGATAGAAAGTAAGACATATGAAGATTGCCCCCGTGGCAACATAATCCCTGGATGTTGTGGCGATATTTAAATGAATGGAATTTGCTATCCCCTTGACATGACATATAATTGCTTGCTTCTCAAATTCTTCTTAAAAGAAAAAGTTCCATGCTCTACTGGGAAAGAATTTAAGAGCAACTAATAAATGTCCTATATTCACTTAGAAGAGGGCAAATGAGAGCACCTTAAGAATTTCACAGGTTTCTCCAATCACAAAACTAAAGACAATGTGGCACTGTACTTTCCTGTCAAATGGCAATCTATGGCAAAATGGGAGCCATGAAGGTAAGTGAGGGGACATGTTTTAGATTGTAAGATTATACTTAATAGAATGCAGGGAGCAGTTGGTAAATTGAGACCAATACTGGATCATTAATAGCAGGTCCACCTTTGGGTTATCATTTTTAAGTTTCATCTGTGAGATTGTGATCCTTTGTGAGATCAGATCGAGAGCTAATACAGTCAGAGCTTCTCAGGTGGTAAATCTAATGCCACTCCAAGGAACAGCCATCCACTTTACTGGGATGGAACTATACCGTTGTTATTCACCATGCAGAGCTCAGTGAGGAAGACGCAGACTTACTAAGGTCAACAGAGGTGCGGGCAAGAGGAATAGCAGTTACCCTGTGTTCCTAATACCTGGCCTATCCTCCCACTTTCCTAGGAATAGGATTCAGTAGTGTGTGGGTACATCATTATAAACACGGCCTAATGAAGCAGTGGCTTCCCCATTCAAGTTTATGGTAACCCTGTCCTTTGGGATCTGCCTGCCAGTGGAACCTTTTTTTTCTCTTTTTTTTTTTTTTGAGACAGAGTCTCACTCTGTTGCCCAGGCTAGAGCGCCGTGGCATCAGCCTAGCTCACAGCAACCTCAAACTCCTGGGCTCAAGCAATCCTCTTGCCTCAGCCTCCCAAGTAGCTGGGACTGACTACAGGCATGCGCCACCATGCCCAGCTAATTTTTTCTATATATATTTTTAGTTGTCCAGCTAATTTCTTTCTATTTTTTTAGTAGAGACAGGGTCTCACTCTTGCTCGGGCTGGTCTCGAAC
>RJWJ010003279.1:0-88550 GCA_004363605.1 Indri indri
TTTTATATGTTTGCTGGCCATCCTTCTGTCTTCTTTTGAAAAGTTTCTGTTCATTTCCTTTGCCCATTTGTTGATGGGGTTGTTTGATTTTTTCTTGTTGATTTTTTTGAGTTCTAGATAGATTCTGGTTATCAGCCCTTTGTCAGATGTGTAGAGTGCAAATATTTTTTCCCATTCTGTGGGCTGTCTATCCACTCTATTGATAGTTTGCTTGGCAGTGCAGAAACTTTTTAATTTGATTAGATCCCACTTATTTATTTTTGTTGCTGCGGCAATTGCTTTGGAGATTTTTTTTAAAGATGAAGAAAAGCAAATTACTTTCTTATTTACATTAATGCTATCACCCATACACCCCACAGTAGCTTAAATGTAAGAGGAACTCAGGAATAACAGAGTAAAAATCTGATGCAATGCCTGATTAAAAATGCAAATTCGAAGTTGCCACTGATCTTCTAGCTAAGCAGAGTAAACATGGGGAAGGAGAAAAGGGAGTTTGAGTCAGGTTAGAGAACGGAAATGATCGTGTGTGCTGAAGAGGGTAAGAAACGTGGGGTCTGGCCCCTGAGGAGTAAGGGAAGACTGGGCAGGTCCTGATCAATCAGGGGGAAAAAGCCAATTCACCAAAAAAAGACAGAGGATGTGTACCAGAACCTGGGTTTTATGTCTAAGGATTGGGCCAGTGACGCTTGGAGCAAATCCAATCAGCAGGTATTAATATTAACTGAATATCCACTGCGTGCAGGGCATTGTGCTCTCCCTAAGCAGGGCAATAAGGAAGTGTACAGATGAGATAATCCTGCAATGTAACACCTAAACGTACAACAAGTTGAGTAAGAGAGGATGCACACATCTGGAAGGAAAGAAAATTATAGCATGTTAAATGCAAAATAAGGTCACAAGAGAAGCCCTGGGGGACTTTGACTAAGGAGAGGCGGAGGGGTCAGGAAAGTCTTTTGGGAAAGGGTGGTGCTTATGATGAGTAGGACAGCAACGAAGCTGGGAAAGGTCACAGCTGAGGGAGAGGCTAGCTTTCTTATAATCAGAACATAATAGGAGCAACACCAGCAGTGACAACAGTATCAGAGAGCCCCACTGTATCCCTTGTTCATTAAACGCACTTGTCTCCCCATCCCAGCCTTCACCATCTGGGTCTGCCCAGGATGGGGGGCAGCACAGCCAGGGTGGGGGTGCAGCCTGGAGGGTGTGGAGCAGGATACGACTTCCCTGAGTGGTCTGAGGTTAGGTGCTGGGGTGGAGGGCAGCACCTAATTAGGAGGGGTCATTCATTCTCCCTGTGGGTTGACCCTAAGATACAGTGCAAAGTGCTTAATGAGGCAGAGGGCTGCACAAGTGCAGAGGTACAGGGTTGGGCCAGAGAACAAGGTCCAGCTGGGAGGTTCCAGACCTGATCTATAAACTGAAAGTAAAAACCTAAACACCATTTCATATGTGGGGTCTGCTGGGAGCAGCTCCTTTAAAAGATTCGAAAATTATCTACAAATTACAAATATGTCATTTCACATTTTCTATAATATGACCAGATTTTAGTTCACAGCTCTTATACTATGCAGTCTAACTAAGGAGCTTCTTAATACTCATTGGAATCACCAGTAAGGTTATTAAAATTGTAAGTAATCAGGACTCGACTGAAGTGGGCCCTAGGGAAGAATATTTATTGAAATCCTCCAATTAGGCCTGGGAGCCACTGGTTTAACCAAACTGAGCTTCTTTTTATTGTTTAAATAGGCTCCAAAGTTTCTCTTTTCTATGGTTATGCTTGTGATTTTCATTTTGTTAGGGTTGTGCTCCACGGCTCTCTCTGTTGAAATTCTTATTTAAAAAAATACTGACAAAGGTAGTAGATGCCCAGTTCGACTTACTGGTTCAATCCACAGCATAGGTCTTTTAGATCTATGGTCTCCAACCTCCAAGCTGCAGACTGGCACCAGTCCGTGGTCTCTTAGGAACAGGGCTTCACATCAAGAGGTGAGCAGCGAGCAAGCGAAGCTTCATCTGTTTACAGTCACTGTCTCTCATCACCCCCAGACGGGACCGTCTATTTGCAGGAAAACAAGTTCAGGGCTCGCATTGATTCTGTATTATGGTAAGTTGTATAATTATTTCATTATATATTACAATGTAATAATAATAGAAATAAAGTTAATAAATGTAATGCGCTTTAATCATCTCGAAACCATCCTCCCTCCCACAGTCCGTGGAAAAATTGTCTTCCACGAAGCTGGTCCCTGGTGCCAAAAATGTTGGGGGGTGCTGTTTTAAATAATGCGGATAGAGCCTGTGATGATCTGGACAGGTTGTCTCTCCAAAGGGTGATGTGCGCGCAGTGCTAACTGATGCCAGGAGAGGGCAGCAGAGAGCTGGGAAGGCCTTCGATAGAGGCCCGCAGAAGTGGGCTGCGCGGGCGAGCCCGTGGCAGGTGGACAAGGAAGAAATATTTGATCCTTTATCTGTGCAGGCTATGCCAGTTGCCTATGCTTCATAAATTAACAAAAGCTCACAGTCATTACTCAGACCAGAAACTGAAATCAATAGGGGGTGCAGAGGAAGGCTAGTTTTAAAACAGGGAGAAACGGAAATAGGCTCTGAGATATTGCTGGGAGCCTGCAAAGGAAAGCCAGCTATGGGGCGATGCTGGGCGCACGACTGCTCTTGAACCCCAGGCCCTGGAAAGTCTATGGCTAGATGCAAACCCAATCCAGGAGAAAGGGCCTCCATTTAAGAACTGAGCAAGTCTTTGCCACCTAGGGGTGCCTGCGAACAGGACAGGGAGGTATTTAGGGTAAGAGTCCAGGACACTGGAGCGGCACTGACGTCTGGGAAGGGTGTAAGAGATTCCTGCAAGGTCAGTGCCTGCACCATGAAGAAAGAATCTTTAGAAGACCAGGACAGGCCCCAGGGTGTTATGTGGGGAGAGGCATACACAGGAAGTACTTAATGTGCAGGTCAGGACCAGGGAGGGTGCACTAAATAGAGCGCCACATCTTGCAAAGGTATTTCAAAGTAAGTTCTGCCAGACTTCGTTGTTGGTAGTGCCAATTTGAATCTACCTTAAGCTAAAACTTCCAGAATGCGGTCTAGCGCCTTGCTTCTTAAAGTGTGGTCGGCAGACCAGCAGCATGGGCATCACTTGGGAGCTTATTACGATTTAGAATCTCAGAGCTGCCTCAAACCTACAGAATGAGAATTTGCATTTTAACAAGATCCCCAGGTGATGCTAATGCACGTTATGCATATTACAGTTTGAGAAATACCAGTCTAGCATCCAGTCCGGACAGGGCCGGGTGGCATTGATGCCTATACAAGCTTAATAACGGTTTCTGTGCTAAGGAAGGGAGGGAGAACAGCTGCATTTGAATGAGTAGGTGCACCTGTTACTACATGTGAACTCGGTATTTTCTTTTGGTTAATTTTTGTTAAACCCTGTTAGATTCCTTATAGTTACATGCAAAATCAACCAAGAGATGTCTTTTGAGAGGCACCATAGAAGGGAAAACCGTATATTATTGCAGTCTGAAAGAGAGTATGAATCCAATCGAAGGTGTTAACCTGAGGTGAACAGGGAATTTCTAAGAAGGTTTTTGCTGTGTATGGTTCAGGGTCTGCATGTCCAGAAACCAGATTATTTTTGTTTTATTTTTTAGGCTAATTAAAAGCAATTAGACTCTTAAACAAGGGGGACCATTTGTACTAACATCACAAGGGGAGTTTATGTTTGTATTAGTTTCTTGTTGCTTCTGTAACAAATTACCACAAATTTAGTGGCCTAAAACAACAAAAATTTATTATCTTACAGGTCCAGAGTCCAGAATTCCAAATCAGTTGTAGTGGGCTAAAGGGAAGGTGTCACAGGGCTATTTTTTTCTGGATGATCTGGGGGAAAATTTGTTCTTTGTCTCTTCCAGGTTCTAGAGGCCATTAACACTCTCTGTGTGTACCATATGCATCTTTTTTTGCCACCAGCGTTCATTGCCTTCTCTGGCTCCTGGCCCTCTCCCCTGTCTTTGACACCAGTGGCATCACATTTTATCTCTGAGGTCACATCGCCTCTGTCTTCTGTGTCATATCTTCCTCTGCCTACCTCTTGCAAGGACACCTGTGATTACGTTCAGGCTCCACCCAGATAATGAAGGATAATCTTCCCAGCACAATGTCCTTAGTCACACCTGCAAAGCCACCTTTTCCATGTAAAGTCACATTCACGGGTCCCAGGGATTAGGGCCTGTATATCTTTGGGGGCCATTATTCAGCCTACCATGATGATTAAGCTATAATGTTAATTAATTAACCAATAACATAATATGTTTTCCATTGATTGGAACAGCCTAATCTCTTTCTTGGTATTGGAAAGTCAAATTAGAATCAGAAAGTGACTTGGAAAATCAGGAATGAGCCTACAGGGAAGTGGCTACTTTGTGTAAGCCGGACTGAGCCTTGATGAAGCCTGCCTGGCCCACAGCAGTCCTTCGGGACTGGAAGACTCACGTGAACCAGAGCTTCTCTTCTCTTCCCTGGCCTGGCTTACACTGCCCTAATTTGCCCTGAGATTTCCATGTCTTGCCCTGCTCCCCTCCTTCAGTTGTCAAATTCTTTCTTTGAATGTATAATATAGATGAAGCCCCAGGTCCTTGGGGGATGGGTCACATACTGTTTAAAAGTACTCACCTGTACTGGTCCAGGGAAAATAGCAGCTCAGGCTGAAAAGCATGTAGTATGGGTAAATGCTAGTGGCATAACCTTAGAAGATGTTGAAGCTTGAAGGCAACTTTGAAATTGTCTAGTGCAACCCCGTATTTAGTGATGGAGGAATACGTCTCTAAGAGACAGTGGCACATCCAGGGCCACACTTTGATTTATTTTCAGTCAATGAAAATTCATAAAGCAACTGCCATGTGCAAGGGTTACACAGAGGAATAAAATGTGAATGAAGGACATAAAGGATGGTGACCATGGAACTAACTGGCAGGAGGCGCCACCATGTTCACTGAAAACCAGGCTTTGGGAATTTCTGAATTCAGACTCTAATGCCTTGTAGTTTTTGAACAAGTCTTGCAAACATGGTGCTATTACTCCATCATTGATAAACAGAAATAGTAGCATTTGTTTCCCGGCACAGATTACAAAAATAAAATCTGGCTCTCTCCTTTTCAAACTGGGGAATAAGTTTGCTTACCTCCCCAGAAACAAGCTCTCTTGTGGTTAGGGAGCAACTCTTGCCTGCCCAGTGCCTGGGGAAGCAGCAGAGATGCAGTAAGCCAGTCCCCTGCACTCCCAGGAGCATCCTGCAGGGAAACATGCTGGAGCTGATGGATGTGATCGCTGCAGCATCATGGGTCAGGGGGAAGGAAACTCTTCTTCCCTCACACAGAACACCAATTTGCCTGAGCTGGAAGGAGAACTGAACCGACTGTTCCCCAAGGGGCTTGCAGCTGAACAAATGATGCCATTAACACTCTCCATATGTACCCGTATGTGTCTTTTACTGTATGTCTGTCAACCCAATGTTTGTTACCTTGTGTCAAATACGTTCAAAATCTTTTTCTATTTCAGCTCTCAGAATAATATGCTCAGGTACAAGATGATTATGGTGGCAAAAAGCTGTGAAGTCCTGAGTCCTCTTTCTTGGGATGATTACAGTTATAATTCAATGATTTTAGGCTTAAAGGAGGAATGTATATATAATCCAAAATAGTTTATACATAAAGGGACTTCTTAGGATTTATTTTTTCTGAGGAAGTCAATGGAAATTAAAATCTTTTCACAGTAACAAAAAAAAGTATCCAGTTAGCCTCATAGAAATCACAACCAGATATGAAAATGTCAGTTATCCACCTTTGCTCGGGGGTTGAAAATACAGGCTTTGCGTGTTTCTTTTTGGGGACACCGCTGGGTAGCTAGTGTGCTTTCTGCTATGATTGGAAGGCCCTCTCTCAAGAGTAAGAAGGCTGCCCACAAGGTCTCCTCAACACACGTGACCAAAGTGGTGGCTTGCAGGCACCGGGGCCAGCAGACCTGGGCCCAGCTTCCATGAGGTGCTGGGACAGGGGCAGGAGGAGGAGAAGTGGCTGAGTAGTCCCTCGATACTGCCGTGACTGCCTTGTACATGGTCCCTGAGTGTGGTCATCTGCTTAGCACCCTGCGCCACCCACGACTTTTTCCAACTCCTGAGTGTCCCTCAGTCTCCCAAGAGGCGGACAACTCACATCTCCCATTCTCCTTCCAATCTATTATCTTGCCATAAACCCCATGCCTAGCTCCCCTCGGGGTCTTCTGCTTTCATCTTAACTGCCCGTTTTGTCAGTCAAGCAGACTGAAGTTTGCTGGTTTACTGAGTCTTTGCCCTCCTCCTCCAAGAACTCCGATTCTCCTGGAGGCCTTGTGGATTTCTCTAAGTAGGGAAAGGCTCAAAAATAAGAATGCATAGAACAGAAAAGCTCAAGATATTGTCCATCTCTGTGAAGGCAAAGAAAAGATAACTGAAGGCCATATATCAAAATATTAACAGTACTTATTGCCGAGTGTTGATTTGTTTCCTATGGGATTATCTGTATTTTTCAAATTTACTTTTATCAGAAACAATAAATCAGAAAGAAAATGATATGTGTTATCGGTGAGAATAATTGTGTTTTGCTTCGCCTCCTAACTATAGAGTGTGAAGAGACAAATCACAGGGACCTCTTTGGTCATTGTGGTGGGTCAGGATCAGCTTAGGTAAGTAAAGGAAAGAAATTGCTCAGACATCGTTTAGAACAAAGTATGAAATCAAAGGGAATTTGATTTAGTAAATAAGATGCCCCAAGGCCAACCCTACTTAAGGCTACTTTATATTACTTCGCATAGGCTTGGCTAAATGGATGCTCCATCACCCTCCAGACTAATTACATTTGATTAAGGGCTTGCTTAAAAGCTCTTCTTTCACAGTGAATTTAAAATGACCGCTAACCTCCATTGACTGATGCAGTGAGGTCACCCTGTGAATTGATTAGGGAGTGCTGCATTGTGCCTTGGAGATTCTACTTTTGTGGGGCCCCGGAACCCTGGCCCATAAATCAATGAGAAGGGATGGGAATTACAATATTCTGTTGCTATTTCCGTGCGATAGCCCCCCTGTGTGATGTACTCACCATTTTCTCCCATTCAAAATTGGCGTATTCTTTGTTCATATGGTTTTTCTTTATACTTCTCAAAGGTATCTTGCTCATAGCTGATTGCTCAGCCTGGGGCCATTATCTCCCTTGTGTTTCGTTCCAGAGGGTTTTATTTTATAGTTTTATGCCTACAGAATGGATGGCAGGAGAGGGTGGGGGTGGCTGAAAAGCAAATGGATTTAACTGTTCCAAATACCAATTAAAATGAGAGAGAGGAAATGTCAGGTGAAGTCTGAGGCTGACTAGTCAGAATTCGTTTTTGAAAAATATTGAAAACATGTGTTATAAACAGAATGGGGTTGATTGTGGAATAATCGTTTTCAACAATGTATAGTATCATATATATGTATGTGTTTGTGTGTGTGTGTGTATGTATCTAAATACATTTCAAAGTTAACGAAAGCTTCAGTCTAACAGCCTTTGCAATAAAGATAGTCCCTTTTTGGTATGTAGACCTTAATCCAGATTTAGCCTTCTGTTTCTCCCTTTGGTGTCTAGATCTAGCTGTGACTCACACACAGCCCAGGAAGAGAGAATGGAGCAGGGAAAGGAAAAAAAAAGGTCACACTATTAAATCTCATGGAAACATAAGCTTCAGCTAAAAAATCCTACAGGAAAATAAGTTATAGGAAAGAAGGAAAGACTATCCACCCAGTAGATGTGTTCTTCTGGGGAGATGAGAAAATTTAATTTTATTTCACTGGAAGAATAGAATTCTCTTAGGAGGTCTGTTAAACAAGCAGACAGTGCAGCTTCATGCCTCTATTGGGTTCCTGGCTCCTCTACAAACTAGTTGTATGACCTGGGGCAAGTTCCTCATCCACTCTGAACTTTTTCATCACTAAACCACGTTCTAGTAGCACCTACATCATATTATTATTAATCTCAGTAAACTAATGTAAAATGTTTAGAACAGTGTCTGGCTCAAAGTAAGTATGCAGTGAATGCTAGCTCTTAGTATTTGTGTGCCCTTTATCTTTTATTTGTCAAAACCTTCTTAAGAAAGGTCAGGTGCTGGTTTTAGAAATTTTGTCTGAAGTTTGAGGTTTTTTTTTTTTTTTTTTTAAATTTCATTAGTCCTAGGTTTATAATTCCTACCCAGATAGGCTGCTCTGCACTTTGAGATTTCTATTAAGAATCCCAGATATTTTTGTTATCTTTTCCAAACATCAGGTAAGCCTTTGCTGTTAGAATAATAATAATAATAATAGCAAATATTTAGTGAGCACATTTTATTGCTAGGGTGTATGTGGATTAATATTTTATGTGGATTAATGCATCTGTTCCTCATAATAACCTCATAGTATATCCCCATTTGACAGATGAAGAACCTGAGGTACACGAAGGTTGAAGTATCTTGTCAGAGATCACCCAGCCAGCAGGCTGGCTCCAGAGGCACCTGCTCACTCTGCTCTAACTACAACCAACCACCATCAAGTTGGCTGCTTTTGGTTTTCCTTTGGCCAAATAAGAGCTCCAGCTTTATTGTAGGGTTGGTAACTGACCAGAATTTTTGAGTCATTGACTCATCAATGACTATCTGAGACTTGTTAGTGAAATTCATGGAAAATGTGATTCTTTCCAATAATTGAATTAACTAGAGACACAAATGTTTTCTGGTCGTTGTTCTTGCTGATTTCTCTCCATGTGATTGGTGAGCTGTTCTTGCTCAGGATTATAATAATAGCTTCACACATGACACGAGAATGTATCCCACATTTTTAAAGCTCCCTCGGTACCTACAGTAGCCTTGGATGAAGACTTGTAATGTTGGGACCTTCTTTGATTCTTCCATCCCTATGTTTCCCTGTATTCAATTAGCTGCTGAATATCCTCAATCCATTACCTTGTTGTGTATGGGAGAGACTTTGCTAACCTGAAGAGCCCAGGTAGAAACAAATTGTCTGGAGCAAATAGGTAAAGAAGCCCAGGTGTTGGAAATGAAAGTCTTCTTCCCACAGGACAAATCTCTCAGGGTTTCCTTACCTGAGTTCATTTGCCAGGGGCCTCCCTCTTTCGGTGGTGGACCCTTGGAGGAAAGCCCGGCCTCAGAAGAAAGACATGTGTCAGGGTGACTACTAGAAATTAATAGGTCAGTTTGTCCCAAGGGTTAATGGTGAGCTCTGCAGTACTTTTCTACCCTTTTAAAAAGGATGTTCTTTGGCTAAATTCATCAACCTTAAATAGGCTATCTTCTTAGTGTACTCCTTTAGTCAATATTTGCTTATTTACTCTAAACTTCTTTAATCTTCTTTGTTTTATTCTTGTCTTTTTTGCTACATCTTATCTAGTCTGAATTTTTAGTTTGTTATTTTATCTCATTTATTTTATACTAGGTTATTGCCTTTTATCTAAATTGTATGTGTTTGCTTTATATAAAGCAAATGTTGTGTGGTCTCAATTTTATTTACATTTCATCTTTAATGGGAAGAGTAGGCGCAGGCATGAGGTGTTCAGCTGGAGTAGTTTCTAACCTAACCAAGAGCATTAGACTCCTTTTTCCTTCCAAGTATCTCACTAAATAGCCCTTTAAGTTTT
The DNA here is from genome assembly GCA_004363605.1 of Indri indri. Taxonomy (NCBI): domain Eukaryota; kingdom Metazoa; phylum Chordata; class Mammalia; order Primates; family Indriidae; genus Indri; species Indri indri. The sequence continues at coordinate 9,705 of RJWJ010003279.1, forward strand.
CCACTGTACATTTCTCTTTCTTTCCAAAAATAAAATTCCAACTTGAAATAAGTCAAGCTAATTGTATAGATTCACCTATCAACTTTGTTTTCTCTTACATTTATCCCCAATATTTACTTTTCAGGCCAGCAGCTTTGAGTTAGAATAGTGCTATCTCCTCACAGTAGTGGCCCCGATTTTTATTTGCAACCTGATCACAATTTATAGTTTTTATTTTTCACGACTGCTAGATATTAACAAGAACTTGCACACAACTCATGGGCTAGCGAAGAAAAACACAGGTGGGAGGGCCTTTCAGAATAACCTCCCACACCATGACAGGGCAGGGATTAAAAGCCCTCACTGCCATTATCAGACCACTCTGATAACTGGATAAATGGTATCTCTAGCTTGAAACTCTTTCCTTGTTTCTTCCTTGTGAAGCTCTTCCACATTGTTTTCCTTGAAATTCATCCCTTCAAGGGTTCTCCCGGCCCACGGAATAAAGTCCAAACTCCTCAGCCTGGCCTTCAAGGCCCAAGCATCCTTTTCCAAAAATGTCTCCAATTTTCTTCCTCATGTTAGACAAAAATAACCAAATTGAATGGTTTGCTAGTCTTCATTTATGGCTGAAACATTTCCACAGATTTCCATGGTTGTTTTTGTGCTTATATTATACTTTTTCTTTTTTTTTATGTATTTTTTTTCTCCATTCGTAAATGTCCATATTATATCCTCTTTAAAGCTTTTTTCCCATGCTTTTTGGCTTCCCTAGATGAAAATAACCAATAAGTTTATGATCTTCCCTGGATTTTATGGAATTAATGTGAGCTTTAGTACTAGATTGGCCTCAGTTGAAATCCTGGCTCTGCTACATATTAATTATTTGACCTAGGTAAGTGATATATTTTTTTTTTATTTCAGCATATTATAGGGGTACAAATGTTTAGGTTACATATATTGCCTTTGCCCCATAACTTTTTAAGCTTTTTTTTTACATCTCTAAAATGAGAATAATAAATCTACCTGATAGAGTTATTGTAAGGAATAAATGACATGAGGTCTGAGGTTCTGAGGTCTTTTTGGATTGAAAAAGCTTGACACTCTCATTTAGTATGTGAGGAAAAGGGGAAGATGGGAAGGGGACTTCTGTTATGTTGAGAGTTATAGAGTGTCCCCCCTGACACACACACACACACACACACACACACACACACACACACACACACACGAGGAGCTTCAACTCCTGAAGCTGAAATTCTTATTTGATACAGTCGGGTTTTCTAGCTTTTCTGATTCTATCTGGACTTAAGGGGCTTTTTATAGATGGAGATATACCTTTTCTTGTCTGGGAAATACCAAAAGGATCCTGGACAGCTCATCTTGAAAATAAGTCAATTTTCATAACCACCTTTTTATAATTGAGGTCTATTTGTTTCTGGAGTCATTCCAAACTGTGCAAATATGCTGATTCCCAGATGTATTAAGTATCTAAAACAAATTTAAAACAATAAAATATTCAGTTGAAAAAGACTTGTAAGTGATGTGAGTAGGCAGTTCCTACAGGTCTAGGAAAGTTGAGGGGACAGAGGCTTCTTAAGGAAGATGTAGAGAGGGGAGCAGTCAACCATAGGCTTGTGAAATCAACACATTCCTTAGCACAAGAAGAGTCAGGGTAACTTTTTACCTTACTGTTCCAATTTTACGATTGGGGCTATGTTGTCAAGGGACTTCCGCCAGTGTGGCATGAGCACAGTGATCCCCCGAAGATGTAAAGGCAGAGTGAGGTTTTGAAACACAACTAGAAAAAGAGTAGTGTTTCAGATGAAGACTAGTCAGGAGTCAAAGCTGGTTTTCACATAGAAGAATACTTCTCTCTGATCTCTCTATATTAATGTCACTTTAGGTTAAAGAAAAACAGATTGGAAAAGACAATAGCATATTTGGAAAACAGTCATTCTTCATAGGATGTATTAAAGAGTTTGGGCATTTCCCTATTTCCCCTCTTTTTCTTCATAGGGATTGAGGCACTCGACAGGCTTTCAGCTTCCTTAGCAGAGACTGTGGCTGTGTAGGGAAAGTCCATCATTATATTTCACATTTGAAACTTTAAAAAATATTACCAATAATATCATTTATATATTATATGTCAGAGTAAATATAAAAATGTTGCATGTTACTTATATGCATACTTATATATGATATGCTATAGTAATTTTAGTTTCATAATACTAAATATATTATTCAGTGCCTAATGTGTGCTAGTTTATTAATACTCTTAAATACTCAAAACAACTCTACAAGGTAGATATTATTTCAAGTTCAGAGACGTAGAAATTGTAGTTCAGTGTCCTCAAGTGACTTAAGGAAGCCAGCTTTCAGTGCAGAGTCCTAAGTCAGAGTCCCTATTCTGAGATCCCTCTGATTAAAAAAAACAAGGCACTTTGCATAACAGCAAATCATCCAGAAGCATTTAAATAGTGTAAACTTTATGCCATCATATGTACCAGGAAATTTTGTGATTCTACTTACTTGACCTATTAGGTTTAATTATCATCATGTGGATCAAAATATTACTGGTTTGTAAATTGTCTAACTTGTGTTTATTGACTGAACCTATTCTCTTTAATTTACGTTTTTCTAATAAGTATAATTCATGCAAATGATGAAGTCACCAGGCAGCTCTGTTACTGCTACTGAAACACCTGGCTCCTACTAGCACCTGGCGATGGCCACACCCAAGGGACCAGATATTATTTTAAGCTTGGCTTCAGAAACTTTAGATAACAATAAGCACAAAAATGGTCAAAGGAATAATAAGAGATGCAGTAGTTGGCTCTTTGGTAAGTGGTGCTGAATCTGAATGACTGAGATTGAAGGCCAGGGCATCTTCCCTCTGGCTACGTGTTGTGCTAGCTCAGCAGTCTCTGGCTGGTGCTGGAAGAAAATATCCATAAATTCGGAGTGAGACAGGTGGTGAAAAAGGGCAAAAAGGGGAAGGCTGGCATCAGGGAAATAAAGTTGAGTGAAGAAGCTAGAGCAAAGCAAAAACCCTGGGAAGGAAAACTGGTCTGGGAGGGCCTGAGAGGATAACATTGTTAGGTGTGCAAGCTGTCCTGGGCATACCACATCTCCTGCTTGTCCTCAAGTTGTCAGGCAGATGTGCACCTCTGCATGACCTGTATGCTCTCCTGGCTTGATTTTCCCCATCTTAGTCAAATAATTTTGTGAGTAGAAACACACCCTTTACATACATACTGATGACGTGAATATATGATGTATACTCTAAAAATTGAATAATTCATCCTCTTTAGGATTGATATGATTAATTTTAATGTTGTCTTTGATAGAACAAACATGCTTCATCTTCATTAGACTGAAAGGCAGTTCTCCCAACCTTTCTGAAAAGCATGTATTCATTTATGTTTTCAATTTACTTTGTACTATTTTTCAAAAAGTCAGGTCAAGACCTAATTTCTAAAGCAATCTTAACAGTGCTTTATTGTTCACCAGTGACTTATATGATTAAGGAATCCATCAGGAGTTTTTTGTTGTTGTTCTTTCTATAGCATCTCCTTTGCCAATATCTCATTCTCTGTGGTTTGCAGTTAAGCATCTTGAATAAAACTTCATGACAAGGAATGGGTGTCATGCGTTAGAAAATGGCAGCTCCATTTCAACAGCTACATAATTTCTTAGAATTTGTGCTTTCTTATTGTGAACTTCAATCATCTGAATATAAAAGGCATTCAAACACTTGCTGTACAACATCCACCTGAGATGTAATAAGGTACCATGGTTTCCTTTCAACAACAATGGTACCCAAGCATTCATTCCTTAACAAAAAGTCCAAATAATTTATCAAAACCTAAATGGGGCTGAAAAGTTGATACTGAAGTTATTAGATTACTGAATAAACCACTTTGGTAGGAACATTATAGAAGTCACTAAGATGTGAGGAAAGAGGACTGAGAACACGACACGATCATAGATCTCTCTACTTTTAGAATGTCAGTAAAGAGCAATTCAGTTTAAGATATATGAAGTAAAAATCTTTTTAAATCCTCACTTCACTGGCTGCCCACACGCCTTGTAGCAGGTTTAGAAAAGGAGATAAACACTTAAAGGGGCAGTAAACGGATGGAGGAAATGCACTTCTCATTAAGTTAAATGGCATTCATTTAGTATGAATGCTAACGGCACTAGGATGCGTGGAATCAAGAATGACTGTGATACATCATTTGTTAGAGACCACGTGTTAAACCAGCACTGATGTGGAAAACATGACAATATTTTCATAGTGGAACAGACAACTGCCATGATATGTGGATTGCAATGAACTGACCATAAGACCTATCTACATATTAATATTTTCCTCAATTTCAGATATTATCTTTGACCATGTCATGCGATAAGTAAGCCAAACATTGAATAACATGTAAACATTTAAACATATTAAATTTTCTGTAAATGACGAAAGGGTTATAATACCATAAGTTGTAAGTGCTTAGAATTGACCTTCATGAAAGTAATCTGTTGGTTTGAAATAATTTTGTTATGTGCTAGGAGAAAGAAACATAGACCATAGACATAGGGAAAAAAGTTGAGTGTTAATACATCTACCATCAAATATAATTTTTAACGTGCATTTCAGAATACATTATTCTAAGTGAAATAGATTAGCTACAATGGTCTCAAATGACTAAGACTCTTTACTAATAAAAAATGAATCGAGCAGATATATATTTAGCATGAACAATATAAATCCAGTCATTTATATGGAAACATTCATTCGAAAACCATCTATTGAATTTGCTTTTCATTCATTCATTCATTTATTCATTCATTACCATCTTTATTTCTCATTTCTTTTAATAAATATTTCATTTAGTTTGTAGGACTATATATCATAATTTAGGAAAACATAATTTATTGTTAAGTAGACCAGGAAAATACAGGACAGGAAGTTACAGTTTATAAATTTAATTTTTGAAAAGTGACTTAGAGCTTCTAAGTGACCAAAGCAAAAGAGATAGAGATATAATTAATTATGTTATTTTTATTCTCAATAAGGAACAAAGTCCTATTAGTTTTTGATGAAAAACATTTTCCCCTTGAATTTTGTCTGAATTGTATTTCTTGATTGCATCTTCTCAAATGGTCATTGCATAATGTACTGGTAAATACCATTAACTATATAAACATCTCAAATGCAATGCCAATTTATACAGCATCTAGGGATTTGATTTCTATGTGTTTCACCACAGCCCTGGTCCTTTGGCCACTCTTTCCTAGTGACACTCACACCTGCCTATGTCTTTTATCTTTAGGACAAGATACCAAGTAATCCCCACACACTTGTTCTTCTTTTCTAGCCTTTCCTAAAAAATGTGTTCTTTGTCCAGTGGTTTTATCCATGCAAAACATGAAATGTGTGCTAACTTTGCAAATGATAAAATGACATCAGAGAGTTGTGAAATTCTTCCTGGCTAAACAATGGTGCTTTTACTATACAGTATGATTAAATTAATACAATTTTTACATTACCGATAGCAGGTTCCTAGACAATCAGAAATATACTGGTGGTAGTATTGGACAGAAGTAATCTAAACAACATGACAAATAACAGCATTTAAAAGGAGAAGAAAATTAGCTTCAGAAAAAATAAGCAAAGGGTACCAGGTGAGCCAAGATGGGACTCAGGCGACACATTAGTTTAGAGGAAGACTCTTATCTAGGGGCAATTTATAATTACTTAGCAGCTTTAAGAAAAAATGCAGATTGTCAAAACTTTAGCAGGCCTGCAGATTCCTGAGGCTAAACTCTAATTCTAAAGGATAAAATAAAAGAAATGATCAAGTGGAGAATATTATCACATTTTCTATGAAAATAAAGATTATTTACTTTGTGTTTATTCATTCCACAGATATTATGTGATGGCCTATTAAAAACTATCTGGGCATAGATACCGAGAGTAAATAAATGCTTCAGACATGCTCCCTGACCTGAAGGGATGTACCATTTATGGAAAAAATACATAATAAGACATTTATAAAGCACTATATCAGGTTATGCTAAGTTATGCGATGGTAAAACAACCACCCCAAAATCTAAAAGGCTTAACCTAGTAAGTTTTTTTATTTATTTTTGCTCATGCATTGCTCGCTCTAGGTCCGAGTGTCTCCAGAAGGAAAGTATTCTCCATATGTTAGTTCATTGTTGCAGCTGCTTCAATCTTGTAACAATCTCACATCAACAGGTGACTTCAGGATCGTCATGGCTGTGGAAGAGAGAGCTGGAGAGTAGGGTATCAGAATTAATTATTCTAATGGGAAGTGACATTTTTCACTTCCATTCATTTGTCATTGCCCAAGCAAGTTGTATAGCAGGGCAGGGAGTGGCCCAGTTGTGGCAGGGAAATACAAACACCCCATGCACCTGTAAATAGAGGAGAACTAGGTATTAGTGAAAAGTACTAGTTTCTATAGTATGCTACACAATAGAGATATACTCAAAGAATTATGGGTCACTAGTCAGTAACAGTAGCCACTGCTTGTATTTTCCTCTAGTTGTGGGATGAAAAAGTAGGCTAAGTCCTGACATATACAGTAAAGGGGAAAGATAGAAAATTAAAATGAATGTTTCCCTGTGCACTCCAAACTCCAGTATATACAATAAAATATGAATTTTGCACCTGTTTGTGCAAAGTCCTATGTGAAGTGAGAAATAAAGAGAAGACATGATTCCAGATTTTAAAGACCTTACAGTATAATGAGGGAGGTGGGGCAAACCTAAAGTAATGCAGTAAAAGCTGATCAATCTGATAACCTGTGGACTGGAAATCTCTATTACTTCCCTACATATATAGGACAATGATAATGACAACTTTGAGACTCTGCAAAACCCTGAAGTGTTTTCAGAATCATTAAAGGAAGATTAAATTATTTTCAGTATAGTTTAGGCTTGAGGCTATTATTGAATTTTAATACCAGACAATTGGCCATTCAAGCATGGTACATATTTCTTATTTGTAGTAACTAGAACCTGTGATGAACTAGAGTACACCATTCTCTGATCATTTGTAAACAAAATTAGAGAAACATAAACATTTGCTTCTAGCAACATCTGCACAGAAATGCTTACACATATTGAGCAATCATGGTGATTTATAATGGGAATAAGATGGAAGTAGGTTAAGTAGGAGTTTACATAAGAGGGCTATCTGAAGAAGATGAGTATGTTTTGCAGGAGATACAAGAGGTATTTTGGTACATAGGAAGATGAAGGTGGGGAGAAGCATCTCAGAAAAAGAAATGAGGTGGTTTAAAGACACATATGTGAGTTTGGTCACATTGACTGTTTTCACATGGCTGGAGAAGAATATATATAATACAAAGAAGGAAGGAGGAGAAAGTTCCAGTAATAGGTCATCTTGAAGCTTATGACAAATGGTTTTCACGTGATTCAAAACGCAAATTCAAATCCAGTTAGGTTATCAGAAGGCAAATTTGTAGATGTGTTTTTAAGGTAGGTTGGATAAGAGGAGTTGCCAAGATGGTTGGTGCTGGAGTACAGATATGAATCTCCAGGAACTGTGAGAATAGAAGGTGAATTCTAAAGACTCCAGGGAAGGATCAGTAGATGGTTGGGTATGCCTTAGTTTCTATATGAGATACTCTTCTTCCAGTATTCCAGTGATCACATCCATTGCAATGATGTTAATTATCATCTATATGCTTATAATTCTTATCTAGAAAAAGAGAAAATGCATCATATACTGATAGTGTGCTTTGCAGACTGCCTAACTTGGAATGCCAAAGACGCCATTAGCTGTCTGTGTGACTTTAAGCAAATTGTTAAACTTCTCTGAGTTTCAGATTTGTTTCCTAATCTAAAAAAAAAATAAACCATGTCTTCTAAATTAACAGTGATATTGTGCAGATTAAACGAGTTAGTAATAATACATTTAAAGCATCTATAACAGTACTTGGTATATATTCTACCAAAGACGAGTATGTTTTGCAGGAGAAGCAAAATAATTAAATAATAACCCTTTCCTAGCTTCGATATCAGGGTGATACTGGCTTCATAGAATGAGTTAGGCAGGATTCCCTCCTTCTTGATCTTTTGGAACAGTTTCAGTAAGATTTATATCAGTTCTTCTTTGTAGGGATAGTACAATTTGGCTGTAAATCCAAGCTGGTCCATCTGGTAGGGATTTTTTTGCGGGGAGCTTTTTTATTACCTATTCGATCTCACTACTTGTTATTGATTTATTCAGGAGTTCTGTTTCTTCTTCTGTTTCTGGTTCAGTCTCAGGAGGTTGTATGTTTTCAGGAATTCATCCATTTCCTCTAGGTTTTCTAGTTTGTGAGAGAATAGTTGTTCATAATAGTCTTTGATGGTCTTTTGTATTTCTGTGGTATCAGTTGTAATGTCTCCCTTTTCTTTTCTGGTTGTGTTTGTTTGTATTTCCTTTATTCTTTCCTTGGTTAGTCTAGCTAGTGGTTTAACAATTTTGGTTATCTTTTTGGAGAACTAAGTTTTTGTTTCACTGATCCTGTGTGTGTGTGTGTGTGTGTGTGTGTGTGTGTGTGTGTGTGTTTGTGTATGTCTCTATTGTTCTGCTCTGATCTTTGTTAATTTTTTTCTTCTTCTAAATTTGGTTTTGGTTTGTTCTTGCTTTTCTAGTTCCTTGAAGTGTGACGTTAGGTTGTTAATTTGTGATATTTTTACTTCTTTGATGTAGGCATTTAATGCTATAAATGTCTTTCTTAGCACTACTTCTACTGCATCTAGTAGATTTTGATACGTTGTGTTTTCATTTTTATTTCAAAATTATTTAATTTCCATCCTTATTTCTTTGTTCACCCAGCGATCATACAAGAGCGTGCTGTTTAATTTCCATGTATTTGTATACATTTCTGAAGTTCCTCTTCATATTGGATTTTTGCTTTATTCCACTGTGATCTGAGAAGATACTTGACATGATTTTTATTTTGAAATTCGTTAAGACTTAGGTCGTGGCCTTAATTGTGGTCTATTTTGGAGAATGTTCCATGTGCTGATGAAAAGGATGTATATTCTGTAGTTGCTGGGTGGAATGTTCTCTAAATGTCTGTTAAGTCCATTTTGTCCGAAGTCCAATGTTTCTTTGTAGATTTTCTGTCTCGATGATCTGTCAAGTGCTGTGAGTGGAGTTTTGAAATCCCCTGCTATTATTGTGTAGCTGTCTATCTATTCCTTTGGGTCTAGGAATATTTGTTTTGTGAATCTAGGTGCTCCGATGTTGGGTGCATACATATTTAGGATTATTATGTACTCTTGCTGATTTTGTCCCTTTAATATTATATAGTGACCTTCTTTGCCTTTTTTTTTTTTTTTTTTTTTTGTTTTTTTTTTTTTTTTTTTTTTTTTTTTTTTTTACTGTTTTTGATTTAAAGTCTGTTTTACCTAATATAGGTATAGCTACTCCTGCTTGCTTTTGGTTTTTGTTGGCATGGAGTATGTTTTTCCACCCCTTTACTTTCAGTCTATGTGTGTCTTTATGGGTAAGGTGAGTTTCTTGAAAGCAACGTATTGTTGAATCGTGGTATTTTTATCCATTTTTCCAATCTTCCAATCTATAACTTTTAAGTGGAACATTTAACTCATTTATATTCAAGGGTAATATTTACATGTGGACTTTGTTTTTGTTATATTGTTAATTACTAGTTGTTTTATAAATTTTTTTTAAGAAACGATGTCTTGCGTTGTCACCCAGGCTTGAGTACAGTGGCATGGTCATAGCTCACTGCACACTTAATCACCTGGGCTCAGCAACCTTCCCACTTCAGCCTCCTAAGTAGCTGGGGCTATAGGTGCACACCATTGCACTTGGTGAATTTTTTTAATTTTCTGTAGAGATTGGGTCTCGCTCTAGTGCCCAGGCTGGTCTTGAACTCCTGGCCTCACACAGTCCTCCCTCCTTGGCCTCCCCAATTGCTGGGGTTGCAGGCATTAGCTACTATGCCCAGCCATAAATTCTTTGTTTCTTTCTTTTTCTCTGTCTTTTTGTCTTTGTGGTTTTTTGATCTTCCGTAATGTTGACATTTAATTCCTTTCTTTTCCCGCTTTGTGTGATTATTTTATTAGACTTTTGAGTTTTATATTTTCATGTGTTTTCCTGATGATGAATATTGACCTTCCATTTCCATGATTAAGATACCTTTGAGCATTTCCTGTAAGGCTACCTACTGGTGACAAATTCTGTCAGCATTTGCTTGTCTGGGGAAGACTTTATTTCTCCTTCATTTATGAAGCTTATTCTGGTAAGATACAAAATTCTTGGCTGGCAGTTTTTCTTTTTCTTTTTCTTTAAGCACTTTGAAAATGCCATCCATTCTCTTCTGGCCTGTGTGGTTTCTGCTGAGAGGTCCATTGTTATTCTGAAGGGGGATCCATTATAGGCAACTAAATGCTTTTCTCTTGCTAATTTTAAAATTTTGTCTTTCATGTGGACTTTAGTCATTCTGATTATAATATGCTGTGGTGGAGTCCTTTTTGCAATGTATTTCCCTGGGGATTTTTGGGCCTCCTGGACCTCCTGTATATGAATGTCTAACTCTCTTGCTAGCCCTGGGAAATTTTCATTGATTACTTCTTTAAATAGGTTTTGTAAATTTTCTGCTCTCTTTTCCCTTGGGAATACTGATAAATCATTAATTTGGTTGCTTTATGTAGTCCCAGACATCTTGAAGGCTTTGCTCTTTCTGTTTTATTCTTTTTTTCTAATTCTTGTCTGACTGGATTATTTCAAAAGACCTATCTTCAAGTTCTAAGATTCTTTCTTCTGCCTGGTCTAGTTTAGTCTTGAAGCTTTCACATGTGTTTTGTATTTTCTTCATTGATTTGTTTGGCTCCAGAATTTCTGTGTTTTCTTTTTCTAAAGATATCTGTCTTATTGGTAAATTTCCCATTCATATTCTGAATGATTTTCTGATTTCTTTGCATTCATTTTTAGATTTCTCTTGCATCTCATTCAGCTTCTGTTGAATGAGTATTTGGAATTCTTTATCTGTCATTACAAGGAATTCTTTCTGATTGGGATTCATTGATGGATAATTGCTGTGGTCCTTTAGCGGTATCACATTGCCTGGCTTTTTTCATGTTTCCTGTGTCCTTCCATATCTGTGCATCTCATGTGGCAGTCGCTTGTTCCATTTTTTAAAAATTGCTTTTGAAGGGGAGAATTTTTTTCTGAAGAGCTATATATGTTGTTGGTTAAGTAGGAAACTTTGGCTTTGGTTTTGGGTGCTTGCAGTAGCATGATCTTTGTATGATTTCTTAGGCATTACACAGGGTCAGTGGTAGCTGTGATTTCCTTGGTGGCTTATTGTATAGTTATTAGTTGAGGCCCTGGTGAAGTTTTGCAGGAGATTAGAACACCATCCAAATAAGTCTTTGGGCCCCAGTACTGGAAGTAGTGGGCTGAGTATGCCTGAGTTTAGGCCCCGGAGCAGCTTATGCTGGCAGCAGTGTTAGTGTACCTCGGGAGGCCAATTCTTGGGCCTTCAGGTGGCTTGCTCAGAAGCTAGTAAGTAGAGCAGAGGACTGTGTATGTGGGTGGGTTCTCAGGACTGTGAGCAGTTGGTGTGATGTGAGAGGTGGCTGTATCAATGGTGGAGCCACCTACTGGGACTCAAGCAGTCTATGTTGGTGTTATTAGTACCTGCAATGGATTGGACAGGATGGTCTTCATTCCCACAACTGCCAGTAACAGAGCAGTGGGATTCTCCTAAGCATGCTTAGGAGAGCTTGGTCTTCTCTGTCTTTTCCCAGGGTCAGGTATGTCACAGTGTTAAACTCTCAAAATAGCACCAGCTGAGACTGTGGGTAGTGCAGTCTGCTTACATCTCAGTCTCACAGGAGCCTGTTTAAGAGTTGTGGGAATTGTGTTAGGTGTGCACAGGAAAGCTTGGGCTTCCCTGTCCCTCATCAGCTTGGCAGGGATGCAACTGTGTCAGCCTAAACTCAGCTAGAGGGTGGGGTGCTACCCAGCTTTAAACCCCCAAATGGCACCTTGGACCTTTTACCATGGAGGGTGGGGCCCCACCCAGGCAAGAAGTATGGGCAAGAAATTATGGAAAATGCTGTCCACTTACATCTCAGTCTCAACGGCAGCCCATAGCAGGGTGGCAGGGACCTTCTCAGGAGTGTGTGAGAGTTCCTGGGCTCCTCTGTCCCTCCTTGGAGCTGTGCAGTGGCTGCAGGCATGCCCATGGTTCCCTGGTATCTAGGCTCTCAGAATGGTGTGAAGCTCAATCTTTTCTAGGCTTGGATACCTGTGGGATTCCACCTGGGTTCCCTTTCTGGAGTAATCTCTCTGTGCAATCTCCAAGCAGCTCCCTAAGTGAGGCCTGAGACCTGCCTGGGTTGGGGAGTTCTCTTATAGCCAGGATCATAAAAGCTCATCTCAGAGTGTGGAGCTCTGGGGGCTTCTCTTTTACTGTTTCCCTGTGTCCAGGAGCTTCTCCCAGCTCATAGCTAGTCGGTCCCTGGCTGGACACGTTGGCCTGAACCTCTCCTTACCTACTTTCAGTGCTTCACATCACTTCCTGGTAAATTCTAGCATTCTCTCCCAGACGATCTGTTTGAAATGTGAAAATATGCTTACTATTCTGCTGCTTCTCCATGGAAGATGCACATACTGCCGGTATCTAGTCAGCCATCCTGATTCTATCCCAGGAGTTGAATTTTGAGCACAACTCCAACATCAGAAACTTAGGCAGAAATGCATTGGGAATTGTAGGAAAAAGAATGTGGGCATGAAAGACAGGTCTCAGCTGTTGACATTACTTGAGAGCTGCTTTACTTAGCAAATGCTTTATATTAACAAAGCACAAAGCTTAGAAAAGCAGGGTTTCCTACAAGCAGTCTTTTATTGCTTTAGAACGTTTCGACACCTCACCAATTTTGTCCTCCACTCCCTGCAAAATACAAAACAACTTTGTGGCAAAAGAGAAGATAAAAGTCTTTTCCATCAAGGAATCTCAGTGTCTTTGTGGCATCTTACCTTAAAAATGAGAAGTGATATATTCCGTAAAGTTTCCTGAAGGGGTACAGGTTGACATCATTTTATAAGAGAAAATAAGACATGTTTTGAGGGATGGATAATAAAAACATGGGGAAAGAAGAGGATATTTCAGGTGAAAGAAATGACAGATAAAGAGGATTAGTGAAGTGTCAAAACAATATATGAAGATATCAACATTTCTTGCACAATCATTCAATAAAAATGTCAACAAGCAAAAGGCCGGCTGGCAATAATACAACCAAAATGGGTAGTTTAAGTGAAGGAAGTAGTATAACTGAGCTCAACATGACTATTAACATTTATTTACTGGTCTCAGTGGAATAAAATGCTGAAAGACAAGAGCTTGAAGTGAATAAAATTGTATCCAATTTACAATCACATGAAAAGATGGTGGGCGCAGAGCCAAAAAAAATTCCTCAATTAAGCTTCTTTTCAATGGTTTTAGTTTAACCAGCTGGATTTTTATTTAAATTTTTTTTTTAAAAAACTACTATCTTATTCAACCTTTTGAGAAGCAGGATTTTCCTTTTAATGGGTAATTTGTTTCTTTTTATAAAGTGAAAGTCAGCAATAACTGGTGTTCTGCACACATGAAAGCACAATAAAATTGACACAGAAATGGAAGGCACAGCCCCTACTCTCAGAGACGTGACATTCTATGGAGAAGAAATATATGGCAAATGGAATATAAGGACGTATAGGTCATGGGAAGGCAGCTCAATGGACCTGCCTCAGTTTTCAGTTCAAGGGTACTTTGTTGTTTGCCAGTCACTTTAGGTGATAAGCAATAATTGAGGTGCTATGTTTAATCTGGCACAATGATTTTGAGGGTGACTCCTCAACAAAAGGGCAGGTTAAGGTCAAAATATTCCAGTTAAGTAGTCCTCTTGCTATATACTAGATATATGTAGTGCAATTTAGTAAAATTGTTATTCTTAAATATATAAAAATAATTTAAAAATCTGGAACTCAAAGAGGTAAGCTTTTATCGCCTGGAAAATTCTCTTTTATCACAATGCTGAATAAATTGGATGTTGCTTTACTAGGAAACATATTTTATATTTCATCTTGCTTTTCATATTTTAAGATAAAAGTTACAATGCTTTACTAGGAAACATATTTTATATTTCATCTTGCTTTTCATATTTTAAGATAAAAGTTACAATATAGACATCAATGTAATATTATATTACTATATATAATACAAATATATATGATGTCCTGTGTTAGAACATTCAATATGAAGGGACAGTTGGATAGGTTAAAGTTATGATTTTTTAAATGTCAAGTAATCAAACATAGTATTTTATCTCTACACATGAAAATGAAGTTGAAAACTGTAAAAATGTGCAGATAGTCCGATCTAATCAACAAACGTTTGTATGCCTACCACTTGCGAGTTTGAATGTTGCAGATGCCATTGACTGAAGTGCAATCTCCACCCTCACTGACCCATTAATTGGACAGCCACTGAGATGTTCCTAGAAAGAGAGAAAATATTATAAGCTTGCAGGTAACTAATACGAAGCAGAGTGGATTGGGATGCAAAGTAGGGGAAAAGCACATTTAATTGGAGAAAATTAGCAATGGCTATATGGAGAAGATGGCATTTAAGAAGGGCTTTGAAAGATGGTAGAATTGACCTATAAGGGCATAAGGTGGTAGGTGCTTGCAGGGACTGTAACAGCACAAACAAAACAAGCAGGTGGTAAAGAACAAGAAGGATGGGAAATACTGAGTCACACAGTTCTAAACAGAGATATGAAATGGGGAAATTGATGAATAAACTTGGGTAGATTGACTTAACATTGTAAGGCATTGAATGCCAGACTAAGGTTTTCATGTGCCTTTCATGTAAAACATACTTATTTTGGCATGTAATCCGCCTTAATCCAGAGACTATTTCAAAGTCACTTTTGAGTATAAATAGCCCAGATCTAACAGCCTTCATCAGAATGCTTGGAGATTTGTCTGACCAGGTTTCCCTGAGTTCTTAGTCTTCTTAAATGTATGTAGGCAAATTATTTCTCTTCTTACTGATTTATGTCCTATTCAACAGTTGCTTCAGTGATACCTTTTATAAATACTTATGAATGCAAAGTATTTTATAACAGAGTTGTTGAAACATAATTCACATATTATAAAATGTACCCTTTTAGATTGTACAATTCAGTGGGTTCATTTATAGAGTTATGTTACCGTCACCATTATCTAATTTTAGAACATTTTTATCATCCCTGAAAGAAACCCCATACCTATTAGCTATCACTTTCCCATTCTTAGTACCCCCAACCCCTGTAAACCACTAATCTATATTCTGCCCCTATGGCTTTGCCTATTCTGGACATTTCATATAAATAGAATTATATAAGATATGTGGCTTTTTTTGTCTGTTTTTTTTTTTTTCACTTAACACAATGTTTTCAAGGTTCATCCGTATTATAGAATGTATCAGTACTTCATTCCTTTTTGTGGTTGAAAAACATTTTAGTGAATCGGTGTACCACATTTTGTTTATCCTTTCGTCAGTTGATGGACATCAGGATTGATTCCACATTTGACCACTATAATTGGTGTTGCTGAGAACATCCATTTATCTCTTTGTTTTGTCACTTGTGCTTTTGGTGTCATGTCTAAGAAACCATTGACTAACCTAAGGTAACGACGATTTACTCTGTGTGTTTTCCTGAGAACTTTATAAGTTTTGGCTTTTCCTTTTATGCCTATGATCCATTTTCACTTAAGTTTTGTATATGCTCTGAGATAGGGTCCAGCTTCATTCTTGCAATTGTTGATATCTAGTGGTTCGCATACCATGACTGAATTGTCTTAGCTACACAGATGGAAATGTGTTTTAATAGTCACCGTACATGTTTGAGCACATACTACCATTTACTAAATTCTGCCATTAAGTTTTAGATTAAATATGCTATTTTCCAAGTGAATGATTATGGGAAATATAGATGGATTAATTTCTCGTATGTAACTTAGGAAGCCTTAGAAATTGACATAAGAAATTCGGCTTTGTCTCCAAATTAGGAAAGAGGACTCCTGTTAAATCCCACAGGCTAATCTCTGTTTCAGAGTCTGCTCCTCAGAGAATCAACCTTAGACACCTCCAGTGAGTGGGCAGCCTCCCCTATAAAAGGAAACAAGAGGCGAAGAATAGGCATTTTCCCCTAACCATGTAGCAAATACCTAGGCTAAGGTGGCAGGCTCTGGTGCAGGTCTTAATTCTTTCCTGCCCTCCTCTACACCTACCCCAGTTATTCAGTAAGAAGCATCTGACAGCCATCTTATTCACTTATGGCTTTAAGATGAGGGTTTCCCACAGACACGCTATAATATGCTTCTTCAATGTGATACCTTTTGTATGAACAGTCAGTCATCCCAGGTGATAAGTTTCTCTTTTCCTTTCACCCAAAAGCCAGTTGACTCATGATCCACTCAAAGCAAAGGATAGCTTTGTTGGGAAACTTATTTTTCAAAAAAACTGTAGGCAAAGAGGACATTATTGCTGACTTTCTGATCTAAATATACTCTAAATTTTGGATGGAAATTGATGGCAATTCTATTTTGGGCCAAGAATTCACTTCTTGGCCATACAAAATGACATTTTTGGTTCTACTTTATATGGAGCCAAAGGGAATTGTTCATTAACATTTGCAAGCTGTTTCTTTGTATTCATGGTCTGATGAAAATGACTTGGGAGCCAGAAAATGTGAAATGAATTTCTCTCTCTGTCATTGACGCCATGTGTGACCTTGGACAGAACTATTAATTTCCCTGAACTTATTTTCTCCACCTGTAAAATGGGGATAACAATAATAGTGGATATTTACCTCATTGCATAGTTTACATACATTTTAAAAAATACCCTTTAGTGAGAAGGATACAATTAAGTGGCTCATGTGAATAAAATTTGAAAAATAAAAGTTTAATATCCCAAGAATGGAAAGACAAGCACCGCATGTACTCACCATCAAATTGGTATTAATTGATCAACACATAAGTGCACATATAAGAATAACATCTATTGGATGTTGGGCGGGGGGGGAGGGGGGAAGAGGGAGGGGGGGCGGGTATATGCATACACAAAGAGTGCAATGCACACCACCCGAAGGATGGACATATTTGAAACTCGGACTTGGGGGCGGGGCAAGGGCAACATACGTAACCTAAACATCTGTACCCCCATAATATGCTGAAAAAAAAAAGTTTAATATAAATGCCAGTTTCAATGGTATGAATCACTTTCAGGAATATCACATTCCTGAAAATTTGGTAGAAAATATAAAAAAATAATTTTTATTTTTAAAATGATAATGTCCACATTAAAAATTGTTGATTTTTAGCATATGATAATAATCATTAAATTATGTTTTTAATAACATGGCTTTCTCATAATGCAGATATGTCCTTATTTCCAAAATTTCAGTGCAAATAGTTTTTTTAAATAATTTCTAGGTTAGAGCAGACTTTTGTTATATTCACTTTTGTGTTTCAGAGGACAGCAGAATACCCAACCCCACGTAACATGCTAGCTATTATGCACTTCTACAGTATAACAATCGAGATAAAACAGACACAGTCAGAGGCGGTTTTAGGATTTATAAATTTTTTTTAACTCAAAAAATACTCTATTTCATGTTTTCTTTAAATAGTGAGCTCATCATTTCAACCACCTAAAGGATTCCAAATTTGCACAACTTTTAAGGAACACATCTGTCACAAGAACAGGATGCACTCTGCTCTCAAGTCACGAAATGAAAACGACGTTTCAGATTGCTTGCTGGATCCTGGGGAGCAGGAGAGTGTCTTTAGATGCAGCATGTGGCTCTACTTCTTCCAGGTAAACTTTCATTATAAAGATGCCCAGTGTGTAAAAGAAAAGCTCTTGGTTATTTTCTGGACCATAGCATGGCATTTACGTACACATGGAATCTAATGAGGTTGATTTCAGCTCTATTTTCATTTTACGATATTCAGAGATTGAGCATATGATTGAGTTATATAGTTCTGCCTATTATTTTAGTTGTATTACTAGGTGGGTATTTAGGCTAACCTTGGTTTTGCTGAAATAATGACAGCAAGGCTACTTCAAGGGTCTTCATTCTTCATGCACAGTAACTCACAGAGTAGATGATGGTTGGTCAAAGGGAGGCTAAGATGCTCGTTCAACAGTCGTTCCAGTCATTCTCAAACATAAAGACAGATTTGTGGGGGCTCTCCCACAAATTTTATTTAGTTGGTTACTTATTATGGTTATTTTATTTAGCTGGATATTATTTAGCTGGATGGGGAGGCGATATGGAAGTTTGAATTTAAAAGGAAAAGCCAATTGACTCATGACCTGCTTAAAGCTTAAAGCTTTCAGCTCTTTCCGATGTCCGGCCACATGTGAGAATTACTACCTTAGTTTCTTGAAGGCCTCCTTAAATTCAGGGTCAATGTCACTCCCTGTGGTTCTCTGTGTCACCCTGCAGTTCCAGTACCATTTTTTTTATTTTGGCTTAAATAACAGAAATTTATTTTCTCACAGTTTTAGAGTCTGGAAATTTAAGATCAAGGTGTTGGCAGGTGTGGCTTCATTCTAAGGCCCCTCTCCTATGGCCTCCTTCCTTCTGTGTCCTCGTGTGGTCTCTGTCTGCTCACCCTGGGGTTCAGACCAACATTGTGAAGGCCCAGTCTGGGTTTTACGTGGGCTTCTTTCTTACTCATGATGCTTGTACACAGCTCGTGCTTGGCCTCTTGACTTCTATTTCATGTGCTGTGAATACCTCATTTGTTTATTTATTTTCCTCATTTGTGCCCTACCCTGGAATAATTTAAGATTTAGACATGCATCCAAGTACTTAGGCTAATTATTAATTTATTCTTTCAAAGTCTGTTGAGTATATAAAATGTGACCAGAGGTACAGTGACTACCTACATGAGAACACAAAGGAGGGGACCTGCAATCTCAGCAAGTCTCTCTTAAAAGTGAGCATCAAAAGCAAACATTATAAAGTAGGTGAGGTTGAAACAGCAAAAAAGAAATTAACCAAAAACCAAATATCAAAACCAAAACCAAAAATCAAAATACAAAATATAACAAATTAGTTTTATTTACTCTTTGTTTCCTTAATCTCATGCACATTTGTACCACTATAAGTTTTACAAATTTACCAGTTAATGTTGAGTTTCTTTTTTTTTTTTCCAAAGCTGATTTTATTTATTTATTTATTTTTAAATTTTGGAATATTATGGGGTACAAACATTTTGGTTGCATATAATGCCTTTGCATAGCCCAAGCCAGAGCTACAAATATTCCCATCCTCCAGACAGTGCACTCCACGCCCATTAGTTATGAATTTACCCGTCTCCTCCACCCTCCTCCCACCTGCCTGGCACCCAATGAATATTATTTCCACGTGAGCACCTAAGTGTTAATCAGTTAGTACCAATTTGATGGCGAGTACATGTGGTGCTTGTTTTTCCATTCTTGTGATACTTCACTTTGAAGAATGGGATCTAGCTCCACCCAGGATAATACAAGAAGTCCTATTCACCATTGTTTTTTATGGTTGAGTAGTATTCCATGGTATACATATACCACATTTTATTAATCCACTCACGTATTGATGGGCACTTGGGTTGTTTCCACATCTTTGCAATAGTGAATTGTGCTGCCATAAACATTCAAGGGCAGATGTCTTTAATATAAAATGACTTTTTTTTCCTTTGAGGAGATGCCTAGTAGTAGGATTGCTGGATCAAATGGTATTTCTATTTTTAGTTCTTTGATATCTCCAAATTACTTTCCACAGAGGTTGTACTAATTTTCAGTCCCACTGGTAGTGTTCCCATCTCTCCACATCCACACCAGCATCTGTTGTTTTGCAACTTTTTGATAAAAGGCATTCTCACTGGAGTTAAGTGGTATCTCATTGTGGTTTTGATTTGCATTTCCCTGATGATTAGAGATGTTGAGCACTTTTTTATATGTTTGCTGGCCATTGTTCTGTCTTCTTTTGCAAAGTTTCTGTTGATGTCCTTTGCCTACTTTTTAATGGGGTTGTTTGATTTTTTGTGAGTTTCTTATTAGAAAACCCCTATTACCCTCATTATTGGGAATTACCCCAAATTTCTAATTCAAAACTCCTAGGAAATATTAATATTAAGTAGAAATTCAAAAGGCAATCCTTAAAAACCCTACTAGATTGAATAGCTCTGACTGTACTGTTATGCTGTCCTCCATCCTGCATATAATAATTACATTATTCAGGACATTAACTGAAGATTATTTTAGATTTTGGCCATCCTTTTGTGTCTTCAAAGTAGAGTGCTCATATAATAATCTTACTGCGTAGTGTTGTTTCTGCCATCATAGGCCACTCTTCCTATTAACTGTGTTGCTGACCGTAATGTCAATGACAGAGACTGAGATCCAAGTGAAATGTGAATTGGATGATTCCTGAATTGAAACTAAATTCTAGTCAGGTTAAATTAGCTAATATATTGGCAAAGCTACCCACAATCCTGACCCTTGTTCAACATCAGCACAGCAGGGCTGAAGGTTCTCTGCTCAGCAGGCGGCTCTGGGGCAAGTCCTATTTTCTTTCCTTCTCATGGATATGCTCTTGCCGAATTGAATGCCACTCCCTCTGTTTCATGGATAATGAGATGTGCTTATCACCGAAATTTACTGGAAACAAACAAGTCACACATTAGCAAATTATAATTATAATTAAAGGAAAGAGAAAGGAAAGTTTCTGCACAGATAGTTCTGGAATTTCAAGGGACTAATCCTTAGAGGACAGAGAGATCAGGATTCAGATTTGATAAGTAATTTTTCCAGGCTATATGGCACCGAAAATATCATCTGACACAGATCTTCCTTTGATTTCCACTTAGGTTTAATGGTTGAATAATCATGGCTCATAAGTTTATCTTTAATAACAGTCACAGCAGACAGTTTATTAGCAGATTCTGCAGGCTGCAGGGTTGTCATTTGCTGTTATAGTGATTGTCTGTTTTAAATATCACAGCTGTTGGTGTTTTTATTTATTTATTCATGATTTGATTCCTGCCTCTCCCACATCTCTGACGCTCAAAGGCAGACTATTTTCTTTTTCTCTTTGAATTGTGAAAGGCTGCTGTGACAGCCCCTAGCCAGGGCCGTGTCGTGTCACACAGGGTCCTATGGTGCTGAACAAAAAGCCACGTCTTCCCGAATCAGGCAGAGCTCTTTATGAGAGGCGAGCCTTCTTGTGGGGGGCTTTCTCTGTCAGTGAGTGGCAGGCATGAATGGAATCTTATCAGGGGCTCTGGGCCAGTGAAGACCCTTCTTCATGTGTTTCTTGGCCAGGAAAGTGGAACCATGAGGAGAAATGCAAATGCCCAGGCCTCACTTTCCGATGCAAAATTTGATGCCACTGTGAATAAACATAGGAAGCACTGTAATCTGCAGTTTCTAAATTCAGCTGAAGAGCTTGGTCCTTATACATAGCATCTTTCATTGAGTTGTTGGGGGACAGGCTTGCATTGAACAGATGACATTATTGGTTTTTAAAAAGGCCCTGTGTGGCAGGGTGTATATAGAGTGATACTATTTTATAAAGAGAAAATTGGGGGACCAGGCAAGCCTTTCTAGACTGCTGATTTCTGATTCAGCTCTGTCATGAGCCTGGTAGCCTCACATTCTCAGCATGACCTGGAATTAGGCAGAGGAGGCTGCTGCCGCTATATAGCTGATTTGGGGAGCCTGGACACACCTGGACTCCTCAAATCCTCCTCTTCTCCCCTGAGGAAATATACTATTCTCCCCATATTCCTTGAATAAATAAAACAGCATCCTCACCCGATGGATGTGGGAGACAAAGTCTGATATTCCACAACTTAAGCTTGTAATGTGCATCCCCTGGACAGAGGGTGCAGGGTGTCTTAAATTCACTTTGAAATGTTAATAACTAATCTCAGTTAATTTCCTATGAGCAGACTTGGATCCCTGGGAGGCCACTTTCTCCAAAGAAGGAGAAAGATGTAAGATAAGAAGAAAGAAGGAGGAAAACAGGAGGCACCTCTCACTCATTTCTTGATCTTTCCAGGGACATGTTTTGCTCCCCCATACTTTAGGAGGTATCTAACAGCTTCTTGCCAAGTTCAGCAAAAAGGAGACCCTGTTATTTTGTAAAAGGAATGCTTCAATCTGTGAAGAGGCAATAGTTCTTCCCGGAATTTAGTACCATCAGCAGGTTTTGACTTCCCTACCTTTGAGTAAGTGCTTTTGTATAACAGTAAAAACTAACAACGCAATACTTCAGAAGTTAATAGTGAGTGCTGAGGATTATGGAGCACTTTAATTTTACTGTTGCCTTGCTAATATCTTTATAAAAATAATGAGTGCCAGAAAGTGGTATCAATTGGTAAGCAGAGCCAGCTGTAATGTTTGGCACTGTGATCCTTTTCACCTGCCTGACTCTGGCTGTACTCCCCAATGGCAGGTTGAAATCAGGCGAAGATGTCTCTTGTAACAGGTGAGATGCTCCCTCACAGCCCCCGTGATAAAGCAATTTCAGTATCAGTGCCATCATTCTCACATTTGTGTATCTTAGTGGTTTTCAAACTGTATACCCCCCCAGAGCCTAGGAGTCTGCAAGCTTGGTGCCAATGTGCTAAGACTGAAATCCAACAATTAGTCATTGTTAACATAATAGTACGATAATACGTACAATGTTAATGTAGCAGATACAGTTTTTGTTTTATTTTAAGCTTCTTTGCAAATAAATGGTTATTTAGTCCTTGGCAGTTGGTGATGCTGGCCTATTAATGAATGTTGGCCAGTCTTTATCCATTTAAAGCATTTGTTGAATCCATCATAAAATCCTGTTGGCTCCACTTTGACATATTCAGCATTCAACTGATTTTCGCAGTGGCCACACCCACTACCTTGGCCTGAGCCACCAAAGATTATGGCAGCCACCCGCTAACAGGTCTCTTTTCTTCTGTCTTTGCCACCTCTAGCCTATTCTCCACACAGCAGCCAGAGTGAGCCTTTGAAAATGTAGGGCAGGTGATGTGAATCCTGCTCAAAACTCTGTAATGGCTCCCTGTTTCGCTATGGAGGAAAGGCCAAGTCTTCATAAGGGCCTACGAGACCCTGCATGGGCTGGCCGTTCCTGGCTTTGCCTTACCCTTCTTTTTTTTACTCACACTGCTCCAGGTACCTTGGCCTCCTGACTGCTCTTCGGGTGTGCCAGGTAAGCTTGCACCTGGGGCCAGTGCCCTGCCTACTTTTCTGCCTGGAATGCTTTGCACCTGGGTATTTGCTTGGCTGAAATTATTAGTTTTTTCAAGTTTTGCTCAAATCTCACCTTCTCATTGCAACCACCCTACTTACTCCTGCAATCTGTTTCTAACTTCCATTCCACCTTACTCTGTTCTACCTTTTTCCATCGCATCTGTCACCTTCTAACATTCTAACTTGCTAGAATTAGAATGTAAATACTATAAGAACAGGAATCTTAATCTTTTATTTACTGAATTTCATGACTTCCAGTAAGTGCTCCAGAAATATTTGTTGGATAAGTGGATAGCCACTTAATATTATGTGCCAATTTTATTATATTCTGATACAATAATTAATAAGACATATGTACTTGCTAATAGTTTTGGGGAGAAGACACAATTTAGTAAATTAAGGGAAAAAGGAGAACAAAATAGCAAATGCGTAACAATGATAAAAATGATCATGAGACAATTGAGTTGGGTTTAATAAATTTGTGTTTATGTTTGTATGTGTGACATGTGCTAACGGTTGTGATTTCATTCTGAATTACCTTGTTATATTTTATACTAAAATGGTTTCTCTGATGCAATTAAATCAATATTCATTGTGGTCTCCAAGGAGCACTATGACTTTCAGGTGTTCCATATCTGAGGGAATCCAAGAATTGCTATTAGACTGTGTGGTGATTTTCAAAGGACGTTCACATATATTTTCCTCATCTAATCTTCAACACAACCTTCAAATGCAGGTTGTTATGTGTTATCTTCTTTAATTTTTTCTCCCTGTTTTGACTTCCAAGCACCAAACAATGGAGTTTAAGGTAATTTTGTAAATTAGGATACAGATTCTGTGAGATTCCTAGATGTTGCTGTTTCTAGTGCTATGGCTGCTACCTTGTGTTCACTTCTTTTTTTGTTTCTTTTTTCTCTTTTCAATTTCAGTCTACCATTTTGGGTCTTTCTCTCAAAGCAAGATTAAATTCTGCAATAATTGCTAGGAGTGGGAAAACTGAATCTTAATCAAAACTTTTGTTTTCTTACTGTGCAGTCAGCTGGACCCTGGACATTAAATCTTCCCTTTCAATTCCATGGACATTTATCCCATAGCTATTATCTAGTAGGCATGACCAAGGATTTTTAGAAGATACAAAGATGAATAAAACCTCCTTGTTTCAAGATTTTCTAGTTGAAGAAGGGTGTCAATGTCAGTCTCCAGCAGTGGTGAATTTCACTGTGTGTGCAGGGTACCTGCTTGCATGTGTGTGTGCATAATTTTTTAATAAACTTTTCATTTTAGAATAGATTTGGATTTACAGAAAAGTTGTGAAGATAGTACTGAGATTTCTGATGTATTCCACTCCCAGTTTCCCCTATTATTAATATCTTGCATTATCATGGTATCTATTACAGCTAATGAACCAATAGCGATACATTATTATTAACTAACATCCATACTATATTCAAATTTCCCTATTTATTTATTTTTCCTATTGTCCTTTCTCTGTTCCAGGACCCATGTAGGATACCACATTATATTTAGTCATTATGTCTCCTTAGACCCCTTTTGGTTGTGACAGTTTCTTAAAACTTTCTTTGTTTTTGATGACGTTGACAGTTTTGATGAGTATCATTCAGGTATTCTGAAGAATGCCCCTCAAGTGCAACTCACATGATGTTTTTCTCATGATTAGACTGAGGTTATGCATTTTGGGGGAGATGATCAAACAGGCAAAGTGCCTTTTTGATCACATTATATCAAGTGATGATACTGTCAACATGACTTACCACTGTGGATGTTAACCTTGATCATATGATTGAGTTAGTGTTTTTCAGACTTTTCCACTGTAATCCATATGATTTTTATGTACCCATTATCTTGACCAAATTAGGATTGTGCAGCAGCTTTCTTGGACTTTCTGTTTTAGATCTAGCCTCTTCAATTCCTGAACCAGTTCACCTTTTCACATTTCCAGGATTTTCTACAAATCTTTTTGTCTTTTTGGTGGGCTAGGTATTTGTGTGGTATCACTCATGGGAAAATACCAATTTTGGTAGTGGGGGATGTTTTTTATTGTTTTAATTTAATGACTCAGGTTAAATATGAGATAAAATACCTAGGTTTAAGAGCAATCAGTTTTAGGCCACAAAAAAACCAGAATAATGATTAATTTTATGGATTCACAAAATTCTAAAATAAAAGTAGCTTAATTTCAATGTAGAGACATAAAGTACATGCATTGTTTAAAAAGTTGAAAAATAGAGAATTGTAAAAAAAACTATAATTATCATGAGATAATTAGTGTTATCATTTGATTACCTCAGTCATCGTTCTATCTATACATTTCTATATATGTATATATTTATCTATGAATCTACATATCTTCATTTTTTTCGTTTGGTTTTTTTGGATCATCTGATAGAGTTTTATATATATATATACACACACACATACACACACATATATATATATACAGTTTGCACTGAATATTGTATATAGAAGATTTCCCTCTGTTAGGTTTTAAAAAGTGGCTGATGTCAGTTGGGAATTTTAATTAGAGAATTATCATTTTTTTTCTGTAATCAATTCTATGATGAATACCTTTAATGCATATTTTGAGTAATCTTTGACTGTACTTTTTATTATTTTTTTATAGTATCTGTGTTGAGCTTAATAAAATCTACATTTTTGAAGGTGGGCTGGATTACATTGCTCCAAAATCACAGACCTTATTGTCTTCCTGTCTTCCGTTTTAGAAAACCAAGGCAACTAGGCTGATATATCTGAAAGAATAGAATCGGACATAATGTTCTTCCACCTTTAAGATTCCATGATTCTGATCATTGGCTACTCTTAGAAATTTTTAATGGATTATAATATTTTATATATATATCTATATGTGAATAAGGTATCTATATATTTTTTAATGTGGATAATACCAACTTAGACTAGGATCCTACATAAATTAATTAAAATGTGAATTTCCATAGAAATTGGATAAATTATTAAGCTTGATATGTCAATTGACATATTCAGTATAATTCATTTAGGAAGAAATAAGAAAAAAAAAAACACCCACCATTTTGGGGCAGGCAAGTAGAACTTGAATACAAGCTGGTGTGATTCAAGTCAAGTTCTATATAAACATGTTTGAATAAGGCCTAGAATGTGAGGTAATAGTCAACAACACATGCCCACAATTCCAAATCAAGCTCTAAAAGGCAGGCTTTGGAAACATAAAGTGATTCCCCAGTATAGTTCAAGTTGTTCTGGTCTTGACTGTTATTGTAGTGAGATTCATTTTTAACCCTTATGATATTGATCTAAGAAATAGAGAATTTGGATAGGCTTCAGAGAAAATGAGATAAAACAACAACAAAAATGATCAGAGGGTTTACTGGGAAACACAGAATTCACTGGGGTTATTGAGTTTGGAGCAGGCTGAGGAGAGAATAAATGACAGTATCAAATGTCATTGGTGAGACTACTATGGTATGATTAACTGTGGGTAACTGATGTTACAACACCAAGGAAAAGGCACACTTACCTGAGTATGGATTTGTTTTGGACATCGACAAGAAATAATGGGCTATAAGACAGCTGCAGTTTGTTATCAGCTCTAGGATGCATCATAGCCAGGAGGAAAAAGGCTCACAGCTTGCTAGGAGAGGCCGCTGAAATGGACAGAATTGAAAAGAACAGTGTGGAGCTAAGAAGTGATCTCTGCTTCCTGGTCACATGAATTTTAGTTGGCATCCCAAATAATCATAAGGAGACCATCTGTCCATGAAAAACAAACCTCCCCAGTACTGAGCCTTTCCCCACTCTGCTTAGTCCTTTATAATTGGTTTGGGGGCTTTCGAATATGGGCCATGTTCTTTCTGTTTTGCTGTACTGGTGACTGAGTCATCTGCTCCTCATTATTGTGCATTACCAGGAATTGATTGGAGACACTTCACTTGGTTTACAAGGATAGCTTCTGTGAACTGCAGCATGGTGTTTTCAGCTCATGTAACATAAACACAAAACATGGATGTCTGAAAGTCACGGTGATTTAGAAAACTTCTTCCACTTTCCTCCAGTATAACAAGTTACTCCTTTGGAGTATGTTAAGCACTCCTGGGAACTTCTTTTGGGCATTGGATCAGTACTTCACCATTTGGAAAATGAGTGCCTTGAAATATATTATGCAGTAAGTTCAAGTTGGTAGATTATACAAATAAAAAAATTAGGATAGTAATATTCATTCATTCCTCCTTAAAAATCTAGAATATAATATTATATGTATAAAACAATGGTTACAAAAATGCAAATTTTCCTAAAAGTTAGGGAATCTCTTTGTCTGGTATTTAGCTCAGGGCAGGCACAACCCTTCACATAATCTCTGTGTTTTCTCATTGCTCTCTACCTCCATTCAGACTCTATTCTCAGGCTTTGCTTCTGTTTCTTTCTTCCTTCTCATTTTTGCCCAATTTTTCTACTGGATTCTTCCTTTGAAGCAACATAGTACAGTGCTAAGACCTTGCACTTTTGAGTCACTCCAGCATGAGTTGAATAGCGGTTTTATCTCTTTCCTGGTTGGGAACTTTGGCAAGTTTCTTAATCTCTCTGAGACTCAATTTCCTCATCTGTTAAATTAACATAATAGCATCTATAAAGTAGGGGTATTGGGAAAATTAAATGCAGCAGTATTTGTAACAGATCTACCACATCTGGCATATATCAAAACTAAAAATTTCTAGGAAAAAGTAGCTGTTTCTTTCACTCTACTGATTCTTTCATTGAATAAATATTTATTGAGCACTTATGCTGCAAGCTTTGTTTACAGTAAGTATACAATAGATTGTGCAGGATAAATAGTTAATAATAATCATAATGATAAAAACAGACATGGTCCATACATTCATTGAACTTACAGTAAATTGTGATGTCCATTGATTGAATAACAGATTTTCAGGGAAAATAAGAAATGCTACACATTAAACTGTGTGTTAATTTTAAGGTGTATCCTGATTTTAGTAACATGAAAATATGAAAAATGAACACTCTATTAAAAATATTGCATAATTATTGTTCCACTCTAAATTGTAAGACTGTTTAATTTCTGAATACCAGTCATCATCTTGGCTTTTTCTGTGGTTATATTGTTCTGTTCTCCAGCCAACCTATTTCTCCTCGGTTGTCGTCGTATGCTCCAGCCAACCCCAAAGTTGCTGGTTAGGAGTATATTCAGGCCTTGCTCCTATTCTCATCACCCATTGTTCTGCTAATACTGTGGGCTGTGCCTGAAAATTCAAGCCCTATTGAGGTGTTACATTCATAAAGCACAGTCCAGGAATCAAAAGTAATTTAATATAGTTCCAATAATTATTTTTTGCTTACTCTCTTGCAGAAATGAAAAGACATCGGATTCATCATCCCTAATGCAACATGACTCTACACTGCATTCTCATACTCCTCTTTCCCTCTATGTCTCTCAAACTGCTCAGCCTCTCCAAAGCCTCTCTTTCCATCTTTCATATTCTTCACAAAAACCCTACTTGGCAATCTGCTTTTTGAGGCTTCTCTCTTTCCTCCTCTTCCTTTGTTCCTACTTAATATTCTTTCACCTCTGTGATTAAATTCAGAGATAAGGGAAATAACAAATGGACAATGCCAGAATTTTTCCTAACTGGAGGCAAGAAGAAAGATAAGATGTGAATGTTTATTCACACATTAATAATTTTGTTTCTGTCATGTAGCTATACTCTTTTGCTATTCTCACCTAGTGGTTGGGCTCAATGGACCAGTTGGGATAAGGGGTAAGAATAGGATCAGCTGAAAGTGGGGAGAACTGATAGTTTTTCCCTGCAAATACCTAACTCTCCTCGAACACATCTCTGCAACCTTGACAACTGAGTCTCCTTAACTTCCCCATTCAGACTTAAGGGCCAATCCTGGGCTTGGGCAGGAGTAATATATAAGCCTTGTGCTCATTGGTTCAGCATAAATTCATTTGTTTGAACCCCATTTCTCTTAATACTGTGTTTGAATGATATTCCAGGTAGTTCTAGATTGCCAATTCTCTAAGAATTTTCAGGACATTTGGGTTAGCACAGTAGCTATCAAACAGTCATTCTATATTGTGCAAACAGTGCAAAATACAGAAGTATCTATTAGAAATACCCACAACTTGCTGTAAAAATTTGGCCTTGGAATTACTATTTTGCTATCCTGCGACATCATATGTGCTTATAGATATTTAGTTATGGGGATTTTTAAAATGGAGATTTCCAACATATTGGATTCACTTATTAGAATAAGTACTCACTTTGGGTGAAATTGGGCTTCTAGGTGTAGGATAATAGGCTATAGAGAAGACTGCTTCTTCACACTTGTCCTGTGTATGTTGAGAACTTGTGTAGGAAAGCCATGCAATATACAGTAAATAAGGACAGTGATTTTATTGGGTTAAATCGTAACTTAATTATTCAGTTACTTGAAGCTGCATAATCATTGAGCCATATCCTTTGATAATGTTCCATTAGACTCTGGGAGTAACCAAATTTAGAATGATATGCTGTCATGACACTGTTAAAAAACATGTTGTGTGCCATCCTTGATGACTGGTTAACAGTGCCTCGAAGAATATTGTTTGTGTAAATTTCATTAATTAATTTACTTCAAACATGAAAGTGTTTTTTAACAAATTCAGATGAGATCTAAAACAAAACCAGATATGATTTGGGATTCAGAGCCATGGAGGATTTGTTTTAGGAATAAAACTGTTTCTGTGGACTTACAAAGTGTACGTGAGATTTATAATTTAGTTAAAATTATCAAGTATTCATAAAGTTACTGTGTTTAAAATATGTTAAATACTTTCGTAGAGCCTTTCAGGCATTTGGTATCAAGGAAAGCTAGGTTTAAAGACAGCTAACTGCAGAAAATGGAAGTACTAGTTATTCCATAGTTACCACTCAAAATCTCACTGCATAATTATGCTAGAGCTGTTATATGTTCCCTAGAGGAACCAATTCAGCCATGCAATCTCATCGCTACATTTATTTCTACAGTCTATTGGCCATGGAGGCCTTAGGTGATCAACTATCTATGTATAGTATCATGCCTGAGATCCAGCCATACCATTTCTGTTGTATTATTAAGGACAATTGATATTTCCTCCAAGTTTTAGGTTTGCAGGACAAATAAATATAATTACTTTTCTCTCTTCTCATAAGCTTTATTTGTAATGTAGATAAATTATCAACAGGGACATAGTGATATCTGTATATAACTTCATGGTCTAAATAAATAAATATGGTTGTAGCCATACTTAACTGAGACTAGTGTTAAAACCTATACTTCCTCTCATTTACAATTTTTATAAATACAACAAAAGGTTACATGTTAAAGTGACAAATTATATCCATTAGCCAACAATTTATAATGAATAGTGATAATGTTTTGGAGGTAAGGCTAGAAAACAAAGACACCTAAGGACAATTGTATACTTTCTTATTAATTGTCAATGTTAATAATCACTGCTTAAAATAATTGATTTTACCTCTGAGATTGGATGAGATAATTAACCCTCAAAATTTTCTTAGGATATAAAGTCATTTTGTGAGGACGTAGCTCTGATACTCCAGGGCTTCTGCAAGGGTTTCTTACTCTTTTAATCATCTCACTATGCAAATTAGCACTCAGTCATCATATCATTTCGCTTCTCAAGGGATAGAATCTGTATAAGTTTTCCATCCTGCATCGGCTAATTGTGGCAAAGTGTGAAGTAAAAGGAAACTTTAAGAAGGTCTGTTTTCCAAACAGGCTATCCTCAATTCCATGTCATTCATCGTGTCCCAGGTCTCCATTTTTAAGAGATGATCTTGTTTTGAGTGAGGTGAAGTGTCCACATTCAGAGCTCTATTATTCATTGTATTATTAGATCTATTATTAGTTGGTAGTTAGAGATCATAGAAAGTTATATTTCTTTCTCTACTTCATAGTCCAAGTAATGAAATGTGTTTTTTCATCATATTTCACACTTCAGGGCCCATTTCAGGTCCCACCTATTTCTTGAAGACTTCTTTGATAATTCTAGCATATCAAATTCCCTTTTCTGAAGTGGTATAATTTTTATTATACTCATTATATATTTGGGATCCTGAATCCCTCACTATGTATATGAAAGTTGAGTGTTGAAAGGTGACTTTTATGTTGAAAAATGAGATGTGGTTTTGTCATCAGAGTGCTAAATACATTATAAAACTTCATTATACCTTATATTACCTTCCCTTGTGAAATAACCCACTGTTACTTCTGTTACATTACTTGTTATAGGCCAAATAGATAAAATGAAGATACATCAGCCAGGAAAGTTAGATCAAACTTTATGAAAGTGATCTTGGGAATCTATGAGATATCAACAAACCAACTTGACTGATCATGTCCTTTTCAACTTACTAATAATTATGTACAAACATGCTATATTCTTTCAGACTACACAGTGTATATCAAAATCAAGCATCACATAAATTATATAGCCCTGGACTACTATATGAGAAAGCCTACCAAATCTACTCAGACAGTGCCCTTAGACATGAGCCTCAAGGATTAGCTTCCTTAATCTTCAAGGAGCTAGCAAATTTTTCATAGTAGCCCAATTTCTAGAAGCATGGAAGGAAATAATAAGCAAAAGGTATACTTCTTGCTGTTATTTTAAATAAACTACTGTAAGAGCAGGTAGTAGAAAAATATTTATATATTTTTCTTGAGAAGTTTTCATATTTTCCAATTAACAGTGTAATAAGGGAAAGAAAGTGGAAGACATATTACAAGAATAATTTTCCCAAAGTAGCATTAATTGATCATTAAAGTAAATAACACAACTGACTAATAAAAAATAAATAACACAGGTAGGAGTATCTTGTCCTTTTTCCATTTCTGACAAAAGAATCATAGTCTAGGCTTCCATTGCCAGGTTACTAACACCATTGTAGAAAATACCCATTGTATAATTCAAGTGATTATTGTCTATTATTCAATAAACTGGTATTGCCTTAAAAAAAAAACAGAAACAAAACTACACCACCAGCTTTCTGCGGTCTCCAGTTTGCAGATGGCAGGCCATGAGACCTCTCAGCCTACATGATTGTGTGAGCCAATACCTTATAATAAATCTCTTTTTATGTTAAAAAAAAAAAAGAAAGAAAGAAAGAAAGAAAATACCCATTGCTTTCCTTATCTCCAATCTATATTAAGGTCTCCTGCTCTATGCCCCTAATCTATTCTGTACTTCCCATTCACATTCTGACTAATTTTGACTAGGGAGTCACATAATAACTGCCTTTCTATTCCCTACATAGAGGCGGTGTAACGTAGGAGTTTAAAGCACAAGCTCTGAAGTCATATTGTCTGGGTTTCAATCCTGAATCCATCA
Organism: Indri indri; assembly: GCA_004363605.1. NCBI lineage: Eukaryota > Metazoa > Chordata > Mammalia > Primates > Indriidae > Indri > Indri indri. The sequence continues at coordinate 42,447 of RJWJ010003279.1, forward strand.
CTTTTGAGTTGTATATTGAGAAAGTTGCTTGTCTTCTTTTTGCCTCAGTTTCTTTATCTGTAAAATAGTGATAATGAAAATACTTATCTCATAGGATTGTGATAATTCTTTAATTTACATAAACAACATAACTGGAAAAATGGCTGGCAAATAGATAGCAAGTGCTCAGTAAACATAGCTGTTTTTATTAGGGTTCTCCAGCAAAATCAGAAAAAATGTGATGTTTGTGTGTGTGTCTATGTGTGTGTGTGTATGAAGAGAGAGAGAGAGAGAGAGAAAGAGAGAGAGAGAGAGAGAGAGAGAGAGAGAGAGAGAGAGAGAAAGAGAGAGAAAGAGAGAGTTATTATAAGGAATTAGTTCACACAACTATGGAGGCTGATAGGTTCCAAAATCTTCAGGGCCAACCAGCAAACTAGAGACCCAGGAGAGCTGATGATGTAGTTCAGTTTGAAAGCCAGAAAGTTTGAGACACAGGAAGGGTGATGTTTCAGCTCAAGTCCAAACGCAGGAAAAAGCCAATGTCTTAGTTTGAAAGCATTCAGGCAGGAAGAATTCTCTTTACTTGGGAGGGGGTCAGCCTTTTTGTTCTATTCAGGCCTTGAACTGATTGGATGAGGTTCACTCACACAGGGAGATCAGTCTGCTTTACTCAGCCTACCAATTTAAATGTTAATCTCATCCCAAAATACCCTCACAGAAGCACTCAGAGTCAAGTTTGAACAAATATCAGGGCATCCTGTGGCCCATCAAGTTGACAGAAATATATAACTATACTATTATTACGTGTAGAACAATATGTATTATTAATAATATTTCATTATATATACCTATATAGAATATAATTATGCATCATATTATATAATAATTATTACTATGTGAGCTAATTAACTTGGCATCCAAGACCACCTGATATATGTGCTCAATTCATATTTGTTTATTATAAAATATGTCCAATTCAAATACTAATTCTTTTAGGTAGAAACATAATTAAAAACACATTTTGGAGCTATTCTGCCTGTATTGAAGTTTTAGCTCTGTCACTGCTAGTTGTTTGCTTTTGGGTCTCAATTACCATATATATATTGTGTGTATATACATATATATACATATTTGTGTATATATATATGTATATACACACATAAACACACACACACACATATATATATATAACGACAAAATAATAACGATTTCTTTAGGTTACTGTGAAGATTAAACAAGATAATACCTAAGCAATGACTTGTACCTAACAGGCACTCAACAATGTGTATAAAATATAATCATCATCATTATTTTTGTTGTAATTATTTTAATTTGGGGCCTTATTTTCCATTCCAATAGATATGCTCTTCTACTTTCAAACTTTCTTAAACCTATTCTTAAACTTCTATAATGGCTTTTACATAGGCTAAAATTGAAGCTGTTTGGATATATGATTCATTGCTGAGCATTCAATTTTGAAGTTTTTTAAAATTTTCTTGACCAAGGATTTTTCAGAAGTAATCACCACCATCCTCATCCTCCTCCTCCTCCTCCTCCTCATCCTCATCATCATTTGCAGTAGCTAATACATAGCAAACACTCTTTATTTGTTGAATGAATGCATGTATAAGTGAGAAGAAATGAAAGTGTTTTCTATATCTGCTAAGAAAGCAAAATAATACACTACACAGTGTACTTAGTATCTTGGTTTATATTTGTTTTAATTTATTTGGATCAGTAATACTACATTAATTACCTAGGACTAATGAGAAAGAAAAAATATTGGACTAGGATATTAAATATCTTCCAATATTAAACTGAAAGATGTATTAATGCAAATGAAAGCCAAATGCCCTCATAGCATTTGAGGATCAGTTTTGCATTAGTTCAAGTAAAGAAGAGCGATGGAGAATTAAATCACCACAAGGTGCACAATAGTTGAGGCATGATAAACTCAGCAGAATCAATGTCATAGTAGTCAATAACGCACCTGGGTTTTGGAGTAAAGATACATTTTTAACATAAGGATATCACCCATCACATTTAATTTTGTTGAACTGAATTTTATTGGTTCATTGAATTTATTTTATAAGTTGTTTTGTTTTTCAAATTGTAGAAGGACTCATAAGCACAAGAATGTATATTTAAGTTCATAGCTTTCAAATGTATAAATATTGGAGTAACATAATAATAAAATAAGTTTGGACTGGGAGTTCATGAGACTTGTTTTCTTTTAAAAAGAGACCATGCAAACTTGCATAAGTTCCATACAACCCAAGTACTTATTCAGTAGAACTCCATCTGAGAACAGCTTGTTAGTGTGTAGATTTGGATATATGTGCCCTCTGAAACATCACAGCAACAACACCAAAGCCCAATATATGAGAGTTAATCTGTGATGCAGGCATCAGTCCAGCTGGTACATTCTACTGCTGTGAGTGCTTCGCTCTATTTTTAGTGGTAATTTATTTGGCATGCAGATTGAGATCTTTCATGGGAATAACAAAATGACTCACGTCCTAAGCTGCCCGATTCTCTTAAGAGCCACCATGTGAGGATGCATGATTGTAGACCTGAGACAGCTGGTAATTGCCTGTTTCCCTCCCCTCTTCTACACTCGTATGAACTCTCTTGAATAAATAATGAGTAACTTCTTTTTTTCCCTACCCCAACAACTAAGTCTCATAATTAGAATTTGCTATTTCTTTTAATACATTCAATTATCTGCTGATTCAAGCATCTTTGGGTCAAATGTGTTAGAAAACAGCTAATTATGCCCTTTCCCAGGGGTAAGAAAATCTTTAAATTTAATTAAAAGAACTTAACTCAACTCCTTCACATTAGGGTCTACTTCCCAATGGATTTCCTACAGGGTGACTTAAAGAGCCAAGCTCATAGTAAAATCAGCGGTAGTTATTACTTGTTATTTCTTTTTGTTTGAAAGAAAATTATGTTTGGTTGAAGAATACTTTGACCATTAATATCATTCTCTCGATCATGCTTCTGCACTCATTCTTAACAGCAGAGATTAATTGAGAAAGTTTGCTTTCCAATTTAAAGTTTCTATTTGCTGTGCCAATAAAGTACTTTAAATGCAGACTACCATTTCTCAGTCTCAATATTCTCTTTGACATAGTAATCAACACATAAGCAAAGGTGGCAGAAAGAAATCTTAAAAGAAGAGAGAAAAATGTTAAGCACCACATCTGAGCCATATAGGGTTCAAATATACAGGATGTTCTGACTTTTATGAGAGAAAGCTACAAAAACATTTTCTATTTCCTCTTTCTAAATTGGAAAATTAGAATAGAGAGCAGTATCTTGGTTTAATATCTTCCAGGAAAGCATGACAGTCAAGCCAAATCATATGCTTTTTATTTAGTTTTGTAATTATTACTTTTTTTTTTTTACTGAGAGCAAACTTGTTTTTTATTAAAAATTGGACTTACACAAAAAGAGAAATTCAGATGTTGAAAGGAAGGAAGCAATCTAGAAAGAAGCAATTATGCAATATCCTTATGTGAGTTTCTTCCTTTCATCCAATCTCTCTCAGTCCCTGCTTCCACTTTCTCCTTCCCCTTTCTCTCTCCATTCCTTTTATTCCTTCACTCCTCCTTTACTCCCTCTCATACTTTCAACTTTTTCTACTTGTTTGGCTAAATACTTCGGGAAGACAGTTAATTACATGTACAACATATTGATATCTCAAGATTCCTATGGGGCCAAACCCAGATCCATTCTCATTTCTCTTGCTTATTTGTATCAGAGTCATTATAGAGTAATTTATGATACTAATGTTTCTTACTGATTAAACAATTGGGTAATGTGGAGCCATTGGAGATCTTTGAAGAGAGAAATGGCATCATTAAAGTGATCTTTTAGGAAGATTCGTTTATCAATGATTGGCAGGAAGAACTGAAGGATGGTAGACTCGTTAGTTGTCAGGTTTATAGTTCTCAGGCAGAAGGTGTGGAGGTGTTTTGAATAGCCTAGCATATCACCTATGGAAAGGACTTCACATTGAGAGAAATTTAGGAAGAAGAATTAACCAGTGATAGACTGGATATAGAAAATAAAGGATAGAGGTGTGCCAAAGATTATTGTTAGCTTTCAAGCATGAATTACTAAGGAAGTTGGAAGTGTCATAAATGGGAGCAGATCAGGAGAGCAAGTTGGGTAAAGAGGGTAAATTCAGTTTGGGGCATATTGCCACCCATGTTATGAAATTACTTGTAGGTGGAAATGGCCAAATCAATTGGGGAAACTTGGAGAAATTTCTGTGGTGTAGGATGGGCTTGTGGAGGAAGAGTTGAAGTAGTTAATGGCATGAATCTTCGTGATCACAGGTAAATTCTATGATCATAAAGAAGAAACTATTCTACTATGTTGCTGGGTCTTAACAAAAACACTGTACATAAAATAAAGAAACCTTTGAAATCAGAAAGATGAGGACTTTGTTTCACTATAATCAAAAGCTTTGGCCTTAGATTAATGGAAAATATTTGGAAAGAAGGAGAGAGGAACCTAAAAGTTTAAGCTATTCTATAGCTTCTTTCCTACTGTGAAACAGAGTATCTGAGAAACAGATGAACCTCCAGGGCAAACCTGGGGGGCCCCGTTCCTCACTTTATCAGAATGTGGTTTGAATCAAAAGATTCCTTCACATTTTAAAATTCCTGTCTATGCTTTGTAGTATTAGTTTCTATAGATCATCAAAATTAAAAATAGAAGAGATGAGGCTTCGTGTCATAAGAGTACAATCTTTTGAAAACGAATACACTTGATCCTATGGTGGTTACAAATGCCAGATGTTACCTAGGTCACAAAGAAAACTGGCAAGAGTTGCCGCCTAGGCAAAATAGAAGACCTGTGGCTAGGTGCATGCCGCAGAGTAGAGGGGGAATTGAAAACTAGTCAGTGACTTGGGATATTCTGACAGCTAAGCCAGGCCCAGAAGTCCCTAATATTTCAAGGGAAGATTGAAGTTTGAGGAGTTCAGATTTAAGTTCGCTGCTGCTTTTATCTACAAGGGGCAGTAAGAAGGCAGGAGCAGAAGAAGGAGTCACGATACTCATTCCTTGTACATGCAGTGTGTTACAAGCCTCCACATGGCTGATCTCACAATCTAGAATTCCGATTCTTCTCTTAACCACCTATGGAATAACCTAACGCTGGCACATTTTGAATGAGACATCCTGAGAGAATCCTCCCCGATAAAATGACGTATAATTGTCGGAGAAAGCCTTAGTAATATTGTGATTTATAGTACCTAATATCTGAGAAAAACCACTATTCTTCACAACAACAATGAGGAAAGTGTCTTTATCCTTATTTCACCAGTGAAAAATAACTTGTTCAAATTCATGCAGTTGTCATTAGTGATGTCAGTATTTCAATCTAAATCTCTCAGATCTGAACTCCTTGTTCTTATTTATTATGCTTTCAGAAACCACTTCTCACATCTGTGGGTAAATATATGAAATAAGAAATGCTTGTATTCATTTTCTGAATTGTTTTTCTGGTTTCTTTGAGTTGGTTTTCCATTTCATCTTGGATTTCATTTAGCTTCCTTACAATCAATATTTGGAATTCTTCGTCATTTCAATATTTCATTTTGGTTGGTACCCATTGCTAGAGAGCTGATGTTCCCTTTGTGGGTGTCCTTTTGCTCTGATTTTTCATACGTCCAGAGTTCTTTGGCTGATTCCTTTATCTGGACCAGGTGACACTTCTTAATTTTGGATTTTCTTTTGTTTATATGGGGCTTTTTCCTGCCTTCACTCATGATGGTATGTCTGTACCCTATTTTGGGTGAGAACCTTTTGCTTTTCTTGTGAGTGCTTTGATGGCAGTCCAGGTTCTGAATGGGTGTCTTGGTTATGGATATCCTTAGTTTGACAAAATTCAGCACTCTTTTATGATAAAAACCCTCAACAACTAGTCATAAAAGGAACATATGTTAAAATTATAAAAGCCATATATGACAAACCCACAGCCAACAACATACTGAATGGGGAAAAGTTAAAAACATTCCCACTAAGAACTGGAATAAGACAAGGGTGGCCCCTGTCACCACTTCTATTCAACATAGTGCTGAAAGTCCTAGGCAGAGCAATCAGGCAAGAGAAAGAAATAAAGGGTATCCAGACAGAGAAAGAGGAGGTCAAAATAAGGCTTTTCACTAATGATATGATCTCATATACAGAAAATCCCAAAGACTTCACCAAGAGATTCCTGGAATTGATAAATAAATTCAGCAAAGTCTCAGGTTATAAAATCAATGTACAAAAATCAGTAGCATGCCTATACACCAAAAATTGTCAAGCTGAAAATCAAGTCAAAGACTCAATAACATTCACAATAACTCAAAAGAAAATAAAATACCTCGAAATATACAAAACCCAAAAGGCGAGAGATCTCTACACAGAGAGTTATGAAATACTGAGGAAAGAAATTGCAAATGATACAAACAAATGCAAAAACATATCTTGCTCTTGGATCAATAGAATCAACATTGATAAAATGTCCATACTACCCAAAGTGATTTACAGATTCAATGCAATCTCAATGAAAATACCAATATCATATTTCACAGATTTAGAAAAAATAATTTTAGGCTTCATTTGGAAGCAGAAAACAGCCCGAATAACCAAAGAAATCTTAAGCAGAAGGAACAAATCTGGAGACATCACATTACCATGCTTCAAACTACACTACAAGGCTATAGTAACCAAAGCAGCATGGTATTGGCACAAAAATAAGGCATAGACCAATGGAACAGAAGAGAGAAACCATATATAAAACCATCCACATACAGCCAACTGATCTTTGACAAAGCAGACAACAATATACTCTATTCAATAAATGGTGCTGTGAAAATTGGGTAGCCACATACAGAAGAATGAAACAGGATCCATATCTCTCACCACTCCCCAAAATTAATTTAAGATGGATAAAGAATTAAATGTAAGGCATTAAATCATAAGAATTTTAGAAGAAAATGTAGGAAAAGCTCTTTTAGATATCAGCCTAGGCAAAGAATTTATGACTAAGACCCCAACGGCAATTACAGGAACAATAAAAATAAATAAATGTGACTTGACTAATTTAAAAAGCTTCTGCACAGCTAAGGAAATAATCAACAGTACAAATAGACAACCTACAGAATGGGAGAAAGTATTCACAAGCTATACATCTGATAAAGGACCAATAACCAGAATCTACAAAGAACTCAAGCAATTCAGCAAGGAAAAACCAAACAACCCTATCAAAAAGTAGGCAAAAGGCATGAACCAAAACTTTTCAAAAGAAGATAGACAAATGGCCAATAAACATATGAAAAAATGCTCAGCATCACTAATTATCAGGCAAATGCAAATTAAAACCACAATGAGATATGATCTTACCCCAGTTAGAATGGCTTTTATTAAAAAGTCCTAAAATAATAGATGCTAGCATGGATGCAAAGAGAAAGGAACACTTATACACTGTTGGTGGGACTGAAAATTAGTACAACCTCTATGAAAAATAGTATGGAGTTTCCTCAGATAATTAACAGCAGACCTATCAAAAAGACAACTGCACTCAAATGTTTATTGCACTGCAATTCAAAATTGCAAAGAAGTGGAATCAATCCCAGTGCCCATCAATTCACGAGTGGATTAACAAATTGTGGTATATTTATACAATGGAATACTACTCAGCCATTAAAAAGCATGAATTAATGCCTTTTGCAACAATTTGGATGGAACTGGAGACCATTATCCTAAGTGAAGTATATAAAGAATGGAAAAACAAAAAGCGCAGGTACTCGCTATTAAATTTGAACTAACTAATGAGCACCCACGTGCACAGTGGGAAGTAAAGCTCAGTGGCAATCAAGCAAGGGGTAGAGGGTATGTGGGGATGGGAAAAAAACCTACCTAATGGGTACAATGAACACTATCTGGGTGATAGATACACTTACAGCCCTGACTCAAGTATTACAAAAGCAATCCATGTAACCAAAAATATTTGTACCCCTATAATATTTTGAAATTAAAAAAAGATATACTTAAACTAATAAGAATTGTATTGACCAGTGTAACCCCTCTCCTAGCTAATGTTGCTGGAAACACACTGTACAACCTATCTTCATGATTTAGTTGTGCGTTAGAGGAGGCTAGAGGCAGGGAATAGATAGAGATGGTTTTTATTGCTCTTCCCAAACATTTAGAACATTGTCTCATTCTCTTAATCAAAGAATTTCCAAGTTTTTCATCATATTTTAAGGATATATTTCAAATTTGCTATCTAAGAGCTTTTGTAATTGGGCCCCACTCTATTAATCCAATTTTTTTTCAATTCATTTCAAAACCCATGGATATTTATGGAGATCTTTGAGTGTACCAGGCACTACAATAGGGAGAATAAACAAAAAATAAATACATTTCTCTAGAATCCCATGAACATTTTTACATTTAAAGGTAACATCCTAAGTGCTATGTTAAAAGCTATATGCCAAGTGCTATCAAAACACAGAGAAAGAAATAACAAACTACCTGAAAAGGTAGGATAAGATACTAGAAAATGTGACATTTGAGTGGGGTATTGATAAATGAACAGGAGTTTATCAGGCAGACAATGGATAGAAGGGCATTTTGAAGAGGACCGTGGGAGTGTGGAGTAGTTCAAATAATGGCAAAGGGTTCAGTGGAGTAGTAACCAATTATGTGCTTGGAGAAGAAGAGTTGAAAGAAAGCTTAACATGCATAATGGAGCCAGATTATGAAGGTCCTTACATGCCATGCTAAGGATTAAATAATAGTGTTTTTTTTTTTAAACTAATGTTTATTTTATTTTTAGCATTCACTCTCAGGGATGTACATGACCAAAAAATCTAGAGCGCTTTAATTTGACTATGTCCTTTGGCTATAGAGTAATCTCTTGTGCAGGTTACAGTAAGGCCCAGAGAGAAATTCTCTCCTCTAGATCTCCTAATATGATTAATTTTGTGCATATTTATAACTTGAAATGATTACTTAAGATTTTTTCCCAGGTTTCCTGGGGGGAAAAACAAATTAAATCATGAGTTTTAAGAAAGGGAATTTTGTTTTTAAAAAGCATACTCTGGCAGGGAGTGTTACTATAAATGGAAGAGAAGGGATGTTTATATTTTTCCTCATATAATATTTTAATCCAGCCATAATTTTCTCTTTACTCTCCTCCAATACACCATGCCTGTTCCTGACTGAAGCCTGGTCCTTTTCTCGTGTTCATTTTGCCTTCTTAGGCATAGAGCCCTTCTCCCTTCTCTCTTCCAAATCCAATACTATTTCTCCTTCAAGCTCCAGAGCAAGTCTCGACTCCTCCATAAGGTGCATTAGATGCTCCAGAAGGAAGTCCCAGGACAAGGATTCCTGAGCAAGGGATTACTGAGAAGTGTTGTCAGAAAAACTAGTAAGAGAGTAGGGAAGCAGTACAGAGAAAAGGAAGAGGCCAAATATAGGTTCCAGCCTCAGCTTAATCCTTTTGGGAGCTGTAGAGTATAAGTTGCACCTAAAGTTTGTCCTGCCTCCGTGCATTGTGACTGAGTTTTCATACTTCTCCACAGGTCAATTATTTGCTGTTGGCTTCTCCCATAAGGGAGGTGTTGGCAATGTGAATTATTGGGTACTGCTGATTCTCTGCTCCTGTAGGCAAAGCCATTCCAGTAGCTCAAGGCCGGGTCTCTGAAGACAGTCACAGGGACAAACCATTAGAAGTAAAGCACACACAAGATGGGGGTTGGATACACCTAATGGGTAAAAGGGATTATTGGGCATCTGGATGGAGCAATGACAAGGTCTGATAGAATAAGGCATTCTTCCCCTGCTCTGGCAAGACTGATATGTTCTCTAAAATTCTCTGAGAGTTATTTTGTCTTCCACTTAGATGGTTAACCTGTGTTTTTTCAGAGTGACCCTTGTTGCCTAGCCTACTATCTGCACACAGAATAAAAGCACTTTTTTCCAAGTAATCTTAGATCTCTAGGAAGAATTTCAAAATAGTTTGCCTCCTTGAGATTTCTCTAAATCTGAGGAACCAAAGTCCATACAGTATGAGCATCAGTGTAAGTAGGACCTTGTGCCCACTTCACTCCTAATATGAAATGTTATGCTATTCCTTAGAGTCGATAATGAATCCTAGAGTCCAAGAGTATGAGATAATACATCCATCAATCCAAGTATAAAACCATAGAAATGGAGACTAATTTGGTCAGCTGATGGTAAGATATCAAGGGACCTTTGGTGGCTCCAAAATGCAGTTTACCAGCATGGAACCTGATCAAATGTAATAGCTCCCCCAAGTAATGCATTGGAAACTGGCTCAATAGGCACATTTTAAAATGAAAAGCATAGTAGAAAATTGACTGTCAGCCATGTGTGGAGACAGTAGGCCTTTTCCTTCTTTCATTTCTCTATTTTTCTTAGATGGATAGTAATCTAAGACATTTACATGTAAAATGAAACCTGGTAAATTACTTTACTAAACCACCTTTCAACCTAGACTGGTAGGAACAAAGTGATATCCACTGATTTTTTTTGAATCCAAATCCAAAATGAATATATTATATTTATGCGTGTATTTTCTCCCTTATATCACTTTATCTTTTTGGTGGAGGGCGAGGGGATGCTTGGAGAGAAGTCTGTTGCTTACATACAATCTTCCCTTTTGTCTGCTGTCAAGATTAAAATAACAACAACAGCAGCTTCATTTTTGTGATTTGTGAGACAAAGAACTAATCAAGGGGCATCTAGGCATTTTTTGTTGGCCAGAGTGCAAAGGAGCAGCGTACCAGCAGCTCAGCATGACCCCTTGTAGGCCAGCTCCTTTCATGTTCCTTTCCAATCTGTCTTCTTACCTTGACCTTTTCTTATCTGGAGATTTGAGATACTGGCTTCTTAATGCTTGTCCAAATGTTTTTGGTTGGAAGACTGAGGAAGGACTGCTGGAGCTGTCTGAGATCCTGGATTAAATCTGTTTATCAATCATCTAATTTAAAAGACAAGGACATCCTTCATGTAAATGTCAACTCTCAATAATATAAATAATTCCCCTACTTTTCTCTTGCTCTCTGTTACAATCATGAACTCTCTGGGTTTTTTTAGTTGTTTTACACTGAGAAATGAAACTATCAGAAGCAATTTTGAAGTGTTAAAGACATTAAAGTCCAAGCAAGTTTTCCAGGGAATGCTAATGCTAATGCTATGCATTTTTAGTTGATAGGGGTTAGAGTCTGATTAATTAGCAAAAATTCCCAAAGTTGGCAGCAGGAAATCTCAAGGAGCTGAGACCGTAATGAAGGTGACTGTGACAAACAGCATCGGGCAGGAAAAAAAAAAAAAATACCAAGTTTTATTTTCTTATAAAAAGAATGTATTAGGATACATTTCTAGCATCAAAAATCAAATGCCTGAGATAAAATAGCAATACTCCTTGTTGTTTGTGCAAGGGATTACTATTATGTAGAAATATAGAAAGTTATTAGTCTTTATTAGAATACGTATTATTAGGATCATATTAGGATGTTAATGCTATTCCAAGCATGATGTATTAGTTACTATTTTACTTGAATCTCATTGCTTTTGGGGCAAATATATTTCTTACAGTAACATCATCTATTCATTCATTTATTATCTATTCAGAATCAATGTGCACTGTTCTTTCCTTACTTATGCAGCCTGCTCTGCTAACATGCATGTAAAGAAATGAGCTTACACGGTTGGTTGATAAGGGAATGATGTCAGTATAACACCAAAGTTGTGTTGGTTCATTTATGATTTGTGTCAGCACATGAATGGTTTGTGCTATCAAGTAATGATGAGTCAGGGCTTACATGGTTGAACACAGAAAGCTGTGGAGACGCACAGTGTTTTACATGATGTCCGTTTGTACTACTCTCTCCTGTCCTATTTTGGGTATGTGCTCTGCTCAACAAGTGCTCATTGTGTGATTCTGCCCAATCTTTGTGCATTTTGCCCTTGTCTCCGTAAGTCAGAAACCTCAACTCTTTTTTATATATAACTCTCTTTTAAAAAATCCAAAATTTCCTGTAGTTTTTTTTTTAAATTTAATAAGAACTATAACTTTTTAAAGTTTAAACTAGGCTAGAATACTTACAGTGATTGTTATTGCTCTGGTTACAAAATTGCATAGATTTTGAGTATTTGTCCCAATCTATTTTTTTTTCTGATAAGCCTTATAATTATAAATGCCTTTGTAGGATCTGAGGTTTCTAGGAACATGTTGCTCTATTACAAATACATGAACTGTTTAAAAAGTGCTTTCATGAAGAAATCTCTCATACAAACACTCTTACCCCCTTTGCAGGAGAAACAAAATTCACAATTTTTGCTTCTAGGAACAAGCCAAGATCTCTGGGTGGTGTCCATTCTGCTTTAGTCCTGCCACAAGCCCAGCTATAACATATGGACTAGACTGGAAAGTTCACCACCACCCAGCACACTATACAAGGTAGTGGGGAAAGGGAGAGGAAAGAAGAAGATAAGTTAAAATTTCTAATTACATACGGCACACATCAAGAAAGAAATATGAATTAGAGCAGTAGTTCTCATTTCTGAAGCTAGACTGCAGGCAATAATTTAAAGTTATGATTTCCCTCTTTTATCACCAATTCTGTATTCCTTTTGCTTTCAGCCACCACTTCTCTTAGCTATGGTTCTCTGACCAAGCTGTTATCACTGAAGGATCTGAATGCTTAGTGGTATTTCTTGTATAGATTTGCCATTGTCTTCCACTAAATTTTACCACTGGAGAGAGAATTATAGGGGATTCTATAGGTTCTATCCATAACCTTACCTTCCCATTTTGTAGCAGCAAACCTATTTCCTATTGATAGTCAGCCAGGATAAGAGATCAATATGGTGATGCAAACATTCCTTTATTAGGGATTGAGAACTTTAAAACAAAGTCACAGGACAGGGAAGCAAAATTTTTGAAGTGAATCATTAGTTTGCTAGGTCTAAGAGTAAGAGGGGCCTCTCCCACTTTCAACTGTTGGTTCCAAGACTCATATCCTGGTAATGGGAGAAATAGCATTATATGCTGGGTAGTTGTTCAGAGAATTTACTGTTGGTATAGTGCCTGAGTCTTTAACAGGTCATTCCATTGTTTTAAATGTCCAGTTGATTTTAGAAAATGCAGTACTAGGTCTATTGTTTTTGTCTCATTTCCTATAAAGTGAGTGTTCTTTGCTTAGAAGCAATGTTTGTGGAGTACCACAATGTTTAACAGGGCATTCCATGATTCTTCAGATAGTGATTCTGATATTAGTGTGGTGAGCAGAGAAAGCCAAATGATCACCAGATAAAAATATCCAATTGCCATCCTTCCATGTCAGGGATCCAATGCAATTGATCTACAACTAAATGGCTGGCTCCTCTGAAATAGTATCCCATATTGGGGAGGGGTTGGGAGAGAGATCACTCAACATTGGTTCCTGCTGCTAACTGATTGATCACTCATCAGTGGAAGTAAATAGGTCAGCCTTGGCAAGCGGAGTTCTATAATGGTGAGTTCCTACATAACCTTTATCCTTGACACCAAAGTCACTTTGTTTCTGAGCCTATTAAGCAGGGGATAGAGTGACTATGGAAAGAGGCTGAACAACATTCATAAGGAGAGTCATCTTGTCCACCTGATTATTGAAAACCTTTCTCACCAAGGAGGTCTTCTTATGAATGCTCACATTGGAACCAAGGTCTTCCATATTTAGCCCATTCTAAGAGGACCATCCATGCTCTACCAAGCCTCCTTGATGTCAATATTACAATTTTGCTATCTTAGGATACTGAGCCTTCACTGATACCATATGTCCTTCAAGGAAAAGTGAGCAATCAGATATACCATTCAAAATTCTGCCTTACCAGGAGGATTTACTTTATCTTTTAAGGAAGGACTAGTTGCTTCATCTATCATTAGACAGAATTAAGTTGTCAGTTCCTACAGGATTTGCTTCAGCTGTAAGAGCCATCTTGTCCAAGGGCACAACATTCCCCAGGGAAGTCCATGCCCAGGGACTGATTGTGGTAGAAGTACAAAGGCCTGGCCATTTGGGCACAAAGCAGGACAGTGCTGATGAATATGTTTTCAAGGTCCTTATGGGTCAATCAAGTTTTATTGGTTCTCTATCACCATTGGACTTCTTCCTCTGCTCAATCCTGCTTTTCATCCCTTCCTTTCTCAGGTGTTGATTTCTAATAAATGTTCTGCATTTCAGACTCCATCTCAGCATTCAATTCTGGAGAACATTCCCTGTGACACCATGTGTAAATTATCCTGGAATGTTTCTTTCTCAGTAAACTAGTCTAGGGACTGACTAATAGGTAGCAGTTGAAGGAGGTTTTGCCATGTGGCAAGATTAGCTGAACTGGGTTGAAAACTTTCTGTTCGTGCAAAATAACTGTGCTTTCAAGACTTGCCTAAGCCAGATCTTCTATGTATCACTTTCACACGATGATGGAGTGATTTGAAGCATGCCTGACTTTATGACTAGTGTATAGATTAAACACACTTTACAATGAATTGCTCAGGACGTGTTGTCACCAGTCAACCCATGATTGGGTGTTTAGTTACAACAGTAATATCTGACTATACAAAAGAGTCTAGTATTATAACTTTCCCAAATGGGCATGACTTCACTCTAAAATCCTGCAAATCTTATTTGAAATTTTCTTTTAAGAGTTATTGCTCACTCCAGGCACACCCACATCTTCCAAAGATGCTGTGAGTACAACTGGTCCACTGCATCATAGAGAAGTAAGCTCTACTTTCCATCTGCTATTGCAAAGTAAAGCATTTCTTAAACATCAAGAGAGGGCTTAGATGCAGGTGACAAATATCCACTACTAGACCCGTCTTACTATTACATTTTAGAACACCATGATAGGCTTTGTCATAGAGCACAGCACATCGGGATAAAGATGCCCATGATGGTGATGGTGGCTCTTCTGAGCCAGCTTGGAGTAGAGGATGTTTCAGGGAAGGATCCCTGAAGGCAGTAACATCTGGAATGAGATTTGTGAAATGAGTTTGAATAAGGAAATAAAAAAATAGGCAAGGTAATTCTCAGCCAAGGGAGGAGCATTTGTTAAAGCAATAAAGTGAGAGAGTAAAAGTCATATTCACAATACTGTAAGTTTTGAAATCAGCCTTGTATCTCATCTAATTTTCAGAAACTCTGATGTATCTGGGCAAAATGTAACCCGTATAGATAGGGATTATTTAATATTCATGGGAAAGGTTCCAGAAAAATAATGTCAAAGGGTTACAAATAAATATTTTTGTCTTCTCCTAACCCACTGTATGGAGACAGACTGGTGTGTACAGATTTTACAAAGGGGGAAAAAACAAAGGGAATTTTAAGAACCCCCTCCCTCAACACACATGTGCATACCTTGCCTTCTTTCAATACTTTGGGATTTGCCCTGTAAGGAGGTTTGTACATATATATACTGCCTTATAATGTGTCATACCAGTTAAGAATATAGGCTCTGGGTTCAAGGCTCCATAATTTATTGGTTGTGGAATTCTGATCAAGTTACTTAACCTTCTGAACTTCAGTTTTTTTGCCCGTGTAATGGAGAGAGTGTACATCTCTAATTAATAAAGTTATTGTTAGGATTAATTGAGGTAGGGCCAATAAATTGCTCAGCAAAGTGCTGGGATATAAAAATCACTTCAAAATTCACTATTATTATTATTACTTGAAGCATTTCTATGCTACACTGCACATAGCAGAGTTTGGGTTAGCATATGAGGAGAGTGGGCTCATTTCGATTCTGTCTTCAGTGCTCTTTACTATGATCTGAACTGTCTCACTTCACATGATTCAGGATAACCACAGACCAGGTTTGAAGTGCACATCATGATTATGAAGATAATAGAAGATCCATTCTCTTATGCCATCAAATCATTGCATTTATGTATGTATTTAACACTGCCAAATCCTGAAAGAAGGTTAATGTTCATGGCAGAGAAAAGCCATTAGCACATTTGTGAATTTGAATTCCACTTACCTTTATTGACAAAAATATCAGTGAAAGTATAAGTAACTAATTTATATTAATATTAAAAATAATAGGCATATTCGTGCTATCTGTGCTAAACAGGCAGACATTTTTACTATTAACCCACGTCCTCTGTTTCTTACTGGGAATCAGGAGCCATGCTATATAGAGAAAAAGAGAAGCAATGTTTTTTTTTAATGGTAATAATTTTTTAAATTCCAAAATATTAAAAGGGTAGAAATGATTTTGGTTACATGGATCAATTTTGTAATGCATGAGTCATGGCTATAGGTGTGCCCATCACCCAAATAGTGTTCATGGTACCAATATCATGCCAAATGGGGAAAAGTTGAAAACATTCCCCCTAAGAAGTGGAACAAGACAAGGGTGCCTACTGTCACCACTTCTATTGAACATAGTGCTGGAAGTTCTAGCCAGAGCAATCAGGCAAGAGAAAGAAGTAAAGGGCATCCAAATCAGGACCTAGAAAACCCCAAAGACTCCACCTAGAGACTCCTGGAATTGATAAATTTAGCAAAGTCTCAGGATACAAAATTAATGTATGTAAATCAGTACCATATCTATATACCAGTAACAGTCAAGCTGAGAGTGAAATCAAAGACTCAATACCATTCACAATAGCTACAAAGAAGATAAGATACCTCAGAATATTCTTAATTAAGGAGGTGAAAGATCTTTACAAGGAGAACTACAAAACACTGAGGAAAGAAATAGCAGAAGACACAAATGAATGAAAAAATATATGCTCATGGATTGGCAGAATAAACTTTGTTAAAATGTCCATACTACCGAAAGTGATTTACAGATTCAATGCAATCACCATCGAAATACCAACATCATACTTCACAGACCTAGAAAAAAAATTGGTTTCATTTGGAACCAGAAATGAGCCCAAGTAACCAAGGCAATCTTAAACAAAAAGAACAAATCTGGAGGCATCACATTATCAGACTTCAAACTAGACTACAAGGTTTCTTTATACATTTACTTCATACACTGTTTTCCAAAGTCGTTTTTTTAACTACCAGCTGTTGGACAGTATTAACAGTTCTTATGTAAAAATGGGTTCCATGGTCAATGAGGTTCAAGAAATACAGGTTTTAACAAAGGTAAATGGCATTCCTCATTGCAAGACCTCTCAGAAATTTTATTATATAATTATATATTGTAGATTTCCAAAAGGGGCTGGAGTAATGTTGTCCAGGAGAAATATAATGTAAGCCACATGTGTTTTTTAAAAATTTTCCAGAAGGCACACTAAAAATGTAAAGAGGTAAATTTATTTTAATAATATGTTTTCTTAACATAATATATCAAAAGCTTTATCATTTTAACATATAATAAATATAAAATTATTCAGACATTTTACATTTTCCCCATAATAAGTGTTCAAAATCTAATATATATTTTAAACTTGCAGCACATCTCAATTCTGACTAGCCACATTTCAAGCACTTAACAGCCATGCGCAGTGAGTGGCTACCACATTTGACGGTGCAGCACTGGACCATGCCGTATTTCTCAGACTTACTTTTCCATGGCTTAGTTTTCATGGAACATGTTGAGGGATTATATTTCATGAAATACATTTTGAGAAATATTGATTTATGGAGGAGACTAATGGAGCAATTACCAGAAAAAAGAGAAATGATGAGATGGGAAATGCTATCAAAATATGAGACTTGAGCAAACAGGAAGCATGTGTCATGGCTGTTGTGAATATTAGCTTAGCATTACGCAGGTATCACACCTTGGTGGATCTACCTATATGTGGAGCAGACTGACATTTAACTAGATTAACTGATGAGCTGGCAGGAGAAAAGTGAAACTGTAATGTTAACAAGAAATATAGGGAGTAAGTGGTACTCAGAGCAAGAGCCTGGTAAGCACAAGAACAGCTTTGCCAGGGAGATCCTGGTGCTTGAACCGAAGGAACCTCAAACACACAGGCTGTAGAAGGAATCATGATTCCCTCAAAACTGAGTCATTTTCCTAATCAAAGGGAATCCAGAAAATAAAGGATACAGCTCCCAGAACTCCTTATACATTCTGAGTCATTTGTAGACATTTTAAGTGAAATCCAATAGATGAGGGCTGCTAAAGAGGCATTCTGAGTTTTCAATCTCAAACAAAGCTTGGCTTGAACCCATACGGAATTTTTTTTTTTTTTCACCTTGAAGCATAACCCCAGATGTTTCCCTACTACCTTACAGTAGCTTAATGACTGCTTTGGCACTAAACTGTATCCTCCTGGCCTCAATAAATTCATTGTTTACCTCCCCAGCACCTAGATTTCTCACAGGGTTTCAGGGCCAAAAAGAAGTCATGTGCAAAGATTAAAATCGGCTTAAGCACTGTATGTTTCCAGCTCAAATGGGAATTACAAGAGAATCTTTTTCAGGGACCAGTCCAAAGCCTTTCTCTGTTTAAAACAGGCTAATTTATCAGGGCAAAAGAAAGCATAATCCTTTTCACAACATTTAATCAGGGGGTCTTGAATTTAAACCTAAAGAGGAGAAGAAGGGGGAACAAGATGAGGAGAGATGTAATTTGTATAATTGTATTTCTATGGATGGAAACACCAATACCGCCAGATTTAATTATTCCTTTCATCTTGCCTTATTTCACTCTTGAAGATCAATATGCTTGTTCTCTTCTTAAGCAGCAATGATTTCTACAATCTAAACATAAATTTAATCATGTGCTGCCATCTCAGTGTTTATAGACTCTGTCAAAGACACAGCCCATTATAATTATTTTCTCAATCATTTGCCACAAGAGAAACACTTCAGGCAACACTAAAACTTAACTTAATCACTAGAAACAATATCAGCTCAACAAATAGATCTTATTAGATGGCCGTTTTTAAAAAGGAGGAAAGCTCATTTCCCAATACTTTAATTTTCTGCTAAATTTCAAATTGTATTTACATACAGAAATTGAGCTATTGCTGTATTTATATGAACCATAAATGAAATAGTGTCATGAAGATTGTTATTAAAACTGATTCCCAATGTAGCATATGCAAATTTATAAGTCATAAATCACTGGGGGTAGTTTATTTCTTTTCTATCTAAAAAAGATGTGTATGTTAATACTAAAAATAAGTGCAGCCTATAGAAATGACTAAAAGTAAATAAATTGAAATGTTAGGAGACATAACACTTATCAGAAAATTGGCAGTACAGATGACCTCCAAAACTCTTTCAGATTCAAGAGATTTTGAGATGAAACTAATTTAAATTACAAAACAAATGTAGAATTGTGAAAGAAACCAATAATTTTCTAACTACGAGCACATGATATATAAATAAATATATTTCTCTGAAGGAAAAGGCAACTCGCTTAAAGTCATGTTAAACACAAAGGTAGGACTTGTTAACATAACATCAAACATTTGGTTTTAAAAATATGAACTTAATATATACAAATTCATGACAAAATCAGGTAAAATTATATCAATGTCTTTTCAAAGGAATATTATTAAA
The DNA here is from genome assembly GCA_004363605.1 of Indri indri. Classification (NCBI taxonomy): domain Eukaryota; kingdom Metazoa; phylum Chordata; class Mammalia; order Primates; family Indriidae; genus Indri; species Indri indri. The sequence goes on from RJWJ010003279.1 coordinate 61,984, forward strand.
ATAACTTTAGAAGAAGCTCTAAAGAGTTCATTTTATTTTTTTATTATAAACTATTTAAAACTCACAAAATATCTAGAGAAAAATAAAACAAATACCCTGTAGCTACTGCCAGATTTAGTTAAATCTACCATTTTGTTATATACACTAAACAGGTGGACCTGCATAATGGGAAGTTGTCCTAGAGCTGAGTAGCCCATCACACTCATGCACACCTACACCTGGCCCAACACCTAGGGTGGCAGTGGTGCCACTCCCTGAAGAGGTTGCTGCACCAGTGGCTAGCCCACGGAGGCTATATACACCTGTGTCAAACTTAACAAACAGTGCGGCAGGAGCCCCACCCATCAGAGAGCCTGTTGCATAGCTGGCTGGTCAGCCATGCCCATGTATGCCTCCTAGAGAGCCTGCTGCACAGCCATCCAGACTGCCACACCTGTACCTGGCCTGACAATTAATCCAGTGACCACATCACCTGCAAAACTGTGCCACCACTTTAACAAACTCCCACAGCATAGGCCACTGAAGAAAATCACAGACATTGCTGATGAGGATTATAGCTGAAGAAACTGCACAGAAATCACACTATCAAGGCCACCCAGAAACAAAGAAGTTGGCACCATACCCAATTGACACCCTAGAATCTATTTACAGAAAAAGTTGTCTCCCTACAGCTAGTCAATAAAATGGAAAAAGTGACTATTTCACTAGGTTTGCAGATATTAAAGTAGGAACACACACATATACACCCACACACAAACCATGAGAAAGCAAGAAAAGGAATTATGTTCCTAAAGGAACATAATAATTCCCAGGTAACAGATCCCAAAGAAAAGGATATTTACAAAAATACCTGAAAATGAATTCAAAGTAATCTTAAGGAAACTCAGTAAGATATGAGAATACAGACAATTTAATAAAATCACACAAACAATTCATGATCTGAATGAGAAATTCAACAAAGAAAGAGATATTATAAAAAAAGAACCAAACAAATTTTGAAGCTAAATAATTCAATAAACCAAATAAAAAATATAATTAAGAGCTACAACAGCAGACTAGATCAAGCAGAGAAAGAATTTCTGAACTTGAACATAGGTCTTTTGAAATAGCCCATTCAGAGGAAACAAAAATAAAAAAGAATAAAGACCTCCACAGGACTTATGAGATACTATTAAGCAATCAAATATTTTCATTACAGAAATGTCAGAGGGAGAAGTGATGGATAAAGGCACAGAAAACATATTTAACAGAATAATAGCTGAAAACTCACCAAGCCTTGGGAGCGATAGGAACAATCAGACTTGGGAAGCTCAAAGATTCTCAATTAGATTCAAAGCAAAGAGATCCCATCCAAGTCACGTTATTATCAAATTGTTTCAAATCAAAGACAAACAGAGATCTCTAAAAACTACAAGAGAAAAGAGTCAAGTCACATATAAGGGAATATCCTTTAGACTATGAGAAGATTTCTCAGCAGTAAACCTTTCAGACCAGGAGAGAAGGTGATGATATTTCAAAGTACTGAAAGAAAAAAATATCAGTCAAAAATATATACAGCAAAGCCATCATTCAGCAAATAAGGAGAAATAAAAGATCTTCCCAGACAAGCAGAAGCTGAGGTAATTAATCACCACTAGATTGGCCTTACAAGAAATGATTAAGGGAATGCTTACAACTAGAAGGAAAAGAAAGATAATTACTATCATGAAAACACATGAAAGTTTAAAACTTACCCTTTAGAGGTAAATTCATAATCTAACCCAGAATATTTCAGTGTGTAATGGTGCTATGTAAGTTTTTCAACCCTGTAGAGTGAAGGTTAAAAGTCAAAAGCATCAAAACAACAACTGGTACAATTAGTGGCTAAGGACCACACAATAGGTAAATGTAAATTAATACAACAAAAATATAAGTTGTGTGGGGGAGAGAAAATGTCTAGAGTATTTTTATGCAAACGAAGTTGTTCCCAGCTTAAAATAGGTTATTATAACTAAAAAACTTTTTATGTTAGTCCCATAGTAACCACGGAGAAAAAAATTGCAGCAGATATGCAAACAACAAAGAGAAAGAAACAAAGCTTAGCACCACAGAAAATGACCAAATGGAAGAGGTAAACAATGAAAGAGAAACAATGAACAAAGAATCTACAAAACGACAAGAAAACAATTAACAAAATAGCAGAATTTAGTCTTTATCTATCAATAATGACCTTCAATAAAAATAATTTAAATTCTTCAATTAAAGAATTCATCCACTTTATATAGAGTGGCTGAGTGAATTTAAAAAACAAAACAAACTTAAATACATGCTGCTTATGGGGGAATCATCTTTCCCTTAGAGGCAAACACACTGGAAGTGTAGGTATGGAAAAAGATATTCCATGCAAATGGAAACCAAAATGAGACAAAATAGCCATATTCATACTGGATAAAATAGGCTTTAAGTTAAAGCTGTAAAAAGAGATAAAGAAGGTCATTTTATAATAATAAAGGGATAAATGTAATAAGAGAATATAAATATCATAAATATATATGCACCCAACACTGGAGCACCCCAAAATATAAAGCAAATATTATTACATCTGAAGGGAGAGATAAACTGCAATATAGTAATACTAGGGGACTTTGACACCCCTCTTTCAATAATGGACAGATTATCCAGATAGAAAATCAATGAAGAAATATCAGACTTACATTGTACTGTAAACAAAATGGACCTAACCAGACATTTACAGAAGATTCCATCCAACAGCTGCAGAATACACATACTTCTTCAACTGCACATGGATCATTCTCCATGATAAATCATACATTAGACCACAAAACAAATCTTAAAAAATTCAAGAAGATAGAGATTGTAAAAAGAATCTTTTCTGACCACAATGGTATAAAACTAAAATCAACAGCAAGAAAAATTTTCTAAACCTTACAAATACATGAAAATTAAATAATATGCTCCTAAATAACCAATGGGTCAATAAAAAAATTAAGAGGAAAATTTAAAAACTTCTTGAGACAAATAAGAATGGAAACACATTACACCAAACCCTATGAGAAACAGCAAAGCAATTTTAAGAGGGAAATTTATAGCAATAAATATCAACATCAAAAAAGAAGAATTATTTCTAATAAACAGCCTAATGAGGCACCTCTATGAGCTAAAAGAAAAGAACATACTAAACTAAAAATTGGTAGAATAAAGGAAGCAATAAAACTTGGAAAAAAATCAATAAAATAGTTTATTAAAAAATTCAGAAATCACTAAAATGAAAAGTTGTTTTTTGAAAAGATAAACAAAATTGACAAATCTCTAGCTAGACTAAGGAAAAAAAGAGACAAGACTCAAATAAATGAAAGCAGAGATGAAAAATGATACCTTAGAGCTGATACCACAGAAATAACAAAGGCTCATAGGAGACTATTATGACCATCCATGGCATAGTTGTTCAACTATTGTGAAAAATTATACATAAAGAAGTTTGATAATATAAAATAAATGAATAAAACTATAGACATACACAGCCTACCAAGATTATGAAGAAATAGAAAATCTGAACAGATCTATAACAAGTGAGGAAACTGAATTAGGAATAAAATGTGTTCCACCAAAGATAAGCCCAGGACCTGATGGCTTCAATGCTGAATTCTACCAAACAGTTAAAGAAGAACTGACACCAATTCTCTTCAAACTATTCCAGAAAATTGAAGAGGAGAGAATGCTTCCAAGCTCATTTTATGAATCCAGCATTACCCTAATTCCAAAACCAGAGAAGGAAGATAAGGACATAACAATAACAGAAAATTACAGGCCAATATGCCTGATGAACATAGACAGAAAAATTCTCAGGAAGATACTAGCAAAGCAAATTCAAAATCACATTAAAAAGGTAATTCACTATGATCAACTAGGATTTATCTATCCCAGGGATAAAAGAATGCTTGAATACACGCAAATCAATAAATGTGATACAACACATTAAAAAAGACAAAAACCATGCCATTTCAATAGATTCAGAAAAAGCATTTGACAAAATTCATCATCACTTCATGATAAAATTTTTTTAACAAATTAGATGTAGAAGGTATGTATCCCAACACAATAAAGGCAAAACCACATTCAACATCATACTAAATGGGGAAAAGATGAAAGGTTTTTCTTTAAGATCAGGAATAAGACAAGAATGTCCACTTTCACCATTTCTGTTCAATATAGTACTGGAATTCCTAACCAGAGAAATTAACGAAGACAAAGAAATAAAGAGCATTCAAATTGGAAAGAAGTCAAATTGTCCCTGTTTACAAATGGCATGGTCATACATACGGAAAATCCTAAAGATGCCACCAAAACACTGATAAAACTAATACAAAAAATTCAGTAAAGTTCTAAGAACATTCTAGGAACACACAAAAATCAGGAACATTTCTATATGTTAACAGTGAACTACATAAAAAAGAAAGAGAAAAATCTGTTTTGAATAGCTACAATAACAAAAAAAGAAAGATAACCAGGAATACACTTTCAAAGGGGTGAAAGATTGCTGCACTGAAAACTATAAAACACTGATGAAAGAAATTGAAGAGGGCACAAATAAATGGAAAGATACCCTACGTTCATGGATTGGAATAATTAATATTGTTAAAATGGCCATACTAGTCAAGGGGATCTACAGATTTAATGCAATCCCTATGAAAATACCAAGGACATTCTTGACAGAAATAGAAAAAAACAATCCTAAAATAACAAAGCTGAAGGCATCACACTACCTGACTTCAAAAGATACTACAGAGCTGTAGTTACCAAAACAGCATGATACTGGCAAACAAAAACAAAAACAAACAAACAAACAAAAAACCTGACACACAGACCAATGGAACAGGATAGAGAGATTCAGAAAAAATTCTCATTCTTAGAGCCAACTGATTTTTGACAAAGGTGCCAATAACACACCTTGGGGAAAAGACAGTCTCTTCAATACATGTCAATGGAAAAAATTGGGTATCTAAATGCAAAGAATGAGACTAGCCCCCTGTGTTAAAATAGGTTGTTAAAAAATCAACTCAAAATGGATTAAAGACTTAATTGTAATACCTGAAACTATAAAACTACTAGAAGAAAACATATGGGAAATGCTTTATGACATTGGGCTGAGCAAAAATTTTTAAAATAAGACTTTGAAAATACAGACAACAAAAGCAAAAATAGACAAATGATAGTATATGGAAGTAAAAAGCTTTTGCACAGAAATAAAACAATAAAGAGACAACCTACAAAATGAGCAAAAGTATTTGCAAACTATACATCTGAAAAAGGGATTAATATGTAGATATATAAGAAACTTAAATGACCCAACAGGAAAAGATGAATAAATAAATGAAATAAAATGTAATGAAATGAAATAAAATAAAATAAAATAAAATAATAAAAAATAGAAAAGCTCAAAATAACTCAATTTTAAAATGGGCAAAACACCTTAACGGACATTTCTGAAAAGAAGGAATACAGTGGCCAACAGGTATATGAAAAAATGTTCAACATAACTAATCACCAAGGAAATGTAAATGAACACCACAATGAGATATCACCTTAGTCTAGTTAGAATGATATTATCAAAAAGACAAAAGAAAATAAGTGTTGGCAAGGATGTGGAAAAAAGGAAACACACACTGTTGGTACGAATGTAAATTATTGAATAGTACACCCATTATGGAAAACAGTGTGGAGTTTCCTCAAAAAATTCAAAATAAAACTACCAAATTATCCAGAAATCCCATTACTTGATATATGTCCAAAGAAAATGAAATCAGTATGTTGAAGAGATATCTGCACTCTCATGGTTACTGCAGCACTATTCATAATAGACTAGATATGGAATCAACCTAACTGTCCAATAAGGGATGAACTGATAAAGAAAAATTCGTATATATATAAACAATTGAATATTACACAGCCATAAAAAAGAATAAAATCCTGTCATATTGACAACCTGGAGGACATGATGTTAAGTGAAATAAACTAGACACAGAGAAACAAATGCACCATGATTTCATTCATATATGGAATCTATAATACAAAACTAAAAGTTGATATTATAGAAGTGGAGAGTAGAATAATAGTTACCAGAGATTGGCAGCGGGGTTGGAGAGGGAAGGATGGGAGAGGTTGGCCAATGGGTACAAAGTTACAATTATTTAATAGGTAAGAGGAATAAGTTCTGATGTTCTTTGCACAATAAGGTGACTACGGTTAATAGCGAGGTATTGTATATTATAAGACAGCTGGAAGAAACGTTTTTAAATTTTCTCAACACAAAAGATGCTTAAATGCATAAGGTGATGGACACCCTACCTACTCTGATTTGATCATAATACAACATATACATGTATTAACACATCAAATTGTACTTCATAAATATGTACAATTACAATTTTTTCATTAAAAATAAAGAAATATGTATTTAAGATTTTACTTTGGTTTGAAGACTTTTTTCTGGAGGTAATGATTCATCCAATGCAATAATTTTAAACAGTGGGAATTTTACAAACAACAGGCTGAAATTTGTAACCATTTTTTAAAGCAAGGGGTTCTTTTTGGCTTCCTTGACATCACATAATATGGGTGACCAAGCTGCCTAGAGGTTGGGACAGGTTTTGCACACACAGTACAAATTTAATCGTGCCTACCTGCCATGCCCAGTAATCTTGAACAAGTACTTCTTGAGTCAAGATGCTCCAGCTACACTCCTTTAAGGCTGTCTTATAAGTAAAAAAGTTAGAGTTCTGTTTAATAAGGTCATCAGTGAGCCCTAGTGAGCAGAACAACTTCTAGGAACATGACTGTGTGACTAGGGATTTATCCTTAGGTACTATTAGCTTAATTTGGTATCCTCTAATTATGCCTCTCAGTACATGCTATATTCCCTGGAGAGCAATCAAATACTTTCACTGGAAACCTCTTATTTTTAGATGTGAAAGGGTAGAATGGTTTAAGGGGGAAATATATATGTGTGTGTGTGTGTGTGTGTGTGTGTGTGTGTGTGTGTGTGTGTGTATAACATTTCTTCTTTATTTATTTGCATTTTAACATATTACAGGGGTACAGATATTCTTGGTAACATGGATCACTTTTATAATGCTACAGTCATGGTTATAAGTGTGCCCATCACCCAGATAGTGCTCATTGGACCCGCTAAGTAGGTTATTGCCCATTCTGTCCTCCCCTCAGCCCCTCTTCCACCTGCTTGATTTCCATTGAGTTTTACTTCCCTCCATGCACATGTGTGCTCATTGGTTAATTCCAACTTAATAGTGAGTATATGCGGTGATTGTTTTTCCATTCTTTAGATACTTCGCTTAGGATAATGGTCTCCAGTTCCACCCAAATCACTGCAAAAGGCATTAAGTCATCCTCCTTCATGGCTGAGTACATATATATACCACATTTTGTTAATCCACTCATGAATTTATGGGCGCTTGGGTTGATTCCACATCTTTGCAATTGTGAATTTTTCTGTAATAAACATTCAAATGCAGGTATCTTTTTGATAAAATGATTTCTTTTCCATTGGGTAAATACCCAGTAGTGAGATTGTTGGATCAAATGGTAGTTCCACTTTTAATTCATTGACATATCTCCACATTACTTTCCACAGAGATTGTAGTAGTTTGCAGTCCCACCAACGGTGTATAAGTGTTTCTTTCTCTCTGCATTCATGCCAGCATCTATGGTTTCTGGACTTTTTAATAAAAGCCATTTTCACTTGAATTAAGTGATATCTCATTTTGGTTTTAATGTACATTTCCCTTGTGATTAGTGATGTTGGACATTTTTTTTATATGTTTATTGGCCATTTGCCTATCTTCTTTTGAAAAGATTCTGTTCAAGTTCTTTGCTCACTTTTTGATGAGGTTGTTTGATTTTTTTCTTGCTGATTTGATGATTTGTGGATTCTGGTAATTATTCCTTTATCAGAAGTATAGTTTGTGAATATTTTCTCCCTTTCTGTAGGTTGTCTATTTGCTCTGGTGATTATTTCTTTGGCTGTGCAAAAGCCTTTGAATTTAATCAAGTCCCATTTATTTTGTTGTTGTTATTCTTTCTGTGATTGCCATTGGGGTTTTCTTCATAAATACCTTGCCTAGACGAATATCTAGAAAAGTCTTTCCAACATTTTCTTCTAGCATTCCTATGATTTCATGCCTTACATTCAAATCTGTTATCCATCTTGAATTAATTTTTGAGGGTGGTGAGAGATATGGATCCTGTTTCATTCTTCTCCATTTGGCTACCCAATTTTCCCAGCACCATTTATTGAATAGGGATTCCTTTCCCCAGTATATATTGTTGTCTACTTTGTCAAAGATCAGTTGGCTGTATGGTTTTATATCTGAGTTCTCTGTTCCATTCCCTTGGTCTATGTCTCTATTTTGGTGCTAATATTATGCTGTTTTGGTTGCTATAGCCTTGTAGTATAGTTTGAAGTCTGGTAATGTGATGCCTCCAGATTTGTTCCTTCTGCTTAAGATTGCTTTGGCTATTCAGGCTCTTTTCTATTTCCAAATGAAGCCTAGAATTATTTTTTCTAGATCTGTGAAACATGACATTGGTATTTTGATGGGGATTACATTGAATCTGTAAATCACTTTGGATAGTATGGATATTTTATCAATGTTGATTCTACTGATCCATGAGCAAGATATGTTTTTGCATTTGTTTGTATCATTTGCAATTTCTTTCCTCAGTGTTTCATAATTCTCTGTGTAGAGATATCTCACCTTCTTGGTTTTATATATTTCCAGGTATTTTATTTTCTTTGTAGCAATTGTGAATGTTATTGAGCCTTTGATTTGACTCTCAGCTTGACAATTTTTGGTGTATAGGAATGCTACTGATTTGTGTACATTCATTTTGTAACCTGAGACTTTGCTGAATTTATTTATCAATTCCAGGAGTCTCTTGATGAAATCTTTGAGGTTTTCTAGGTATAAGATCATATCATCAGGAAAAAGTGATAGTTTGACTTCTTCTTTTCCAATTTTCATACCCTTATTTTTTTTCTCTTGCCTGATTACTCTGGCTAGGACTTCCAACACTATGTTGAATAGGAGTGGTAACAATGGGCTTCCTTGTCTTGTTTCAGTTCTTAGTGGGAATGCTTTCAGCTTTTCCCCATTCAGTATGATGTAGGCTGTGGGTTTGTCATATATATCTTTTCTAATTTTGAGATGAATTCTTCTTTAAAACAAATGACTTAATGGCAGGGAGTCAATGTGAGCTGTTTCTATGGGGAAGAAACCAAGTTTTTCCATTGACCAAACTTAGTTTTTTTCTCTTAATGTTGAAACCTAAGAGTTATCAATAAGGCCATTTGCCTTTGTACTTACCACTCACTAATTTTTCAACAAGTTTTTAGGCATTTTTATCTTTTATAAATATTCTAATGTCTTAAACTTCTCAATATTATATTAGAAATGGTTCCCACATCCCTTGCAGGTGTGATAGCCATGCATTACTGCATCTTATAGCACACTGCTTTTGCGGATTCATTTATCATTTAGTTATTCCATTTATATTGGTTTCCATTATTATGGTTTTCTGGGTTTCAAATTATTTTAATCTTTGGAGTCCTCGTCTATCATTGTGTTCTAGAATAAGAAAAAAAGTGCCTTTATTATAAAAAGAAAACCATTTCCTCCTTCTTTCTCCTCCACCTCTTCCTCCTCTTCCTCCTTCTTATTTGTTTTAAAGTGTGCAAACATGGATAACATACAGAATGAGGCCAGGCACAGTGGCTCACACCTGTAATCCTAGCAATCTGGGAGGCCGAGGCAGGAGGATCGCTTGAGGTCAGGAGTTTGAGATCAGCCTGAGGAAGAGCAAGACCCTGTCTCTACTAAAAATAGTAAAAATTGGCTCAGCATGGTGGTGTGCATCTGTAGTCCCAGCTACTTGGGAGGCTGAGGCAGGAGGATCGCTTGAGCCCAGGAGTTTGAGGTTGCTGTTAGCTAGACTGACGCCACAGCACTCTAGCCCAGGCAACAGAGTGAGACTTTGTCTCAACAACAAAAAAAAAAATACAGAATAAGTCCATCTATAAAATCTTTGTTACGCGGACCCTACATATAATTTCTTAGGAAAATATTATGAATTAGAACAATTCCTACATAAATAAGGAAGTGTTTTGCCTTTTACTTTCTCTTTTCTGATTTTTCAGAAGAAACTACATGAGTATATTTGATACATGGAAGTTAGAAATAGAATATTTAGAATCAACTACAGAAATTGCTGGACAATTTTTCATCACTAGATGTTTTAATAGTACAAAAGTCACAAGTTTATTTTTTCCCACTAAAAGGCTGCCAATTGAAAAAATTATACATTTATACTATTAATGAGGATTGAGTCCAGTGGTGTGCTTCATAATTATTTAACAGTTGGCTCTCCAGGGAAAAAAATCCCCAATTTTTAGCATTTGATTATTTCTGTAGTATAAATACTATCACCAAGTCTGATTTCAAGCTCTCAGTGTCATATCACAAAAAGTGGAATCTGGAAGAGATTCCCAGAAATACACTATTGTGTAGTATTTCCACCATAAAGATTGATTAGTTGTAAGTAACCTCAAGAGTATAGATAATACTAAATTAAATAGGAAGTAATGAGCTTTTAGTCTCTATTACTTTTGTTTTTAATATAATTTATTTACTTGTAGGTTTATATAATTACTTTTTAAATGATGGCTGTCTTTAACGATTGACTCTCAAAATTTAATGATTGGTTCTATTGAGCCAGTATGAACCATCTCCAGCACACCACTGATTTGGTCTTTCTCTGTTTCTTTGGCTTTAGGACTCGATTTTGTAAGTTTTAAGTGAAACATAATAGTTGCTGTTTGCGGGAAAATAATTCCTCTACCTGGTAAATAAATTCCCTATTTCAACACATATAATCATTTTTTCACTATCATTCAATTAATTTCCCATACTTCCTGGTCATCTTATGTGTCCATTAAAATTAATTACAATTTTACTGGTACTTAAAGCAGAAAATTTTTCCTGTGGTTGAATTTACATTCGTATGAAGTATTTGTCTGAAGTAAGCAGATTTTATTATAAAGAGTAAAGTCAAAATTGAGAACTTTCTGTAGTTCAAATCTACTTCCGTTTAGTAAAGCAACTAAAGTACTTTCATTATTCCATTTGGATTTTTAAAGAAAAACAATATAAAGTAAGAAAATAAGAGCTTATAAATCAAACTGTCTTAGATCCCAATCCTGGCTCTGCTATTCATTATCTGTGTGCACTTGAGCAATTTATTTAATTTTCAGAGGCTCAGTTCCTTTTCCTTAAAACGGAAATGATAACATCCATGTTTGAGGATGTGTAAATAATACTGATAATATGCATGTTTAAAACATTTGATTTCTGAAAGAAAAAATAATAGAAGTGATCTGCACCCCCCTCCTAAAATTCTGTATTTAATTTTACATTTATTTCTTTTCAAATTGAAAAAGTAATATAAGCACACAATCAAAAGAGTATAAAGTAAATATAAGTTTCCCTCATGTCCCAAACCCTTTGTTTCCCCTCTCCAGAAGTGTACTTTCCTAGCAAATTCTTCCAGCTTCTTATTCTCTTTACAGAAATAGTCAATGTGCACTCAGAACCATCCATGTATATAAGAATATCCAGCACCTTGTGTTTTCACATAACAATATGTCTAGAAATTATTCCACTAAAGTGCACATAGAGCTGTCTCATTCTTTTGCCTGGCTGCATAGGACTCTACTAAAAGGATGTGCCAACATCTATTTGACTGGTCCTCTGTTAATGAAAATTGAGGTTTTCCATGTTTCTTTTTTTACAAACACTATTACAATAAATATCTTTGTACATGCAACATAGTGCATCTATGTAATAATATCAGTATAACAACTTCATAGTCAATAATATCCTCATTTTTACCATGCAGAGTTATATACTACAGAGCCCAGCATATAGTAAGCACACAGTAAAGGTTAAATATTACTTTTAGGGCACCTATGGCTCTTAATACCTGCAGGCAAGACAGGATCCTGGATCCTCAGGGCAGCTCTCAGACAAAGAGAGGCAGGTGCTGGCTGTTGGGAGCCTGGGCTCTCTGGGGCAGGTGTACAGGACAGTAGTAAAGGGATCTGAGGGGATGTGCCATTACGTTGTTCCATTTTCTTTAAAAATGGTCTGACTGGACCCAATAAATAGATTCTAGGCTTAAATGGTAGATTACTCAGCCAAATGATTATTTTTGTTCCACATGATTAAACCAATATGACTGAATTTCTCATTTTTCAGTTGATTACTTTACCAGGTTTTAGACAATTTATGTACTCATTTAAGGCAAAAGAGGTTTAGGCCTTATTACTTAAGTTTATTCACTAATATTTATTACTGAATTCAGGGCATTAAACTACCTTCTCTGATGAGAAAGCCAATAGGCTAGAAACCGGCCTATCATCTCCAATCTCAGGCATCCATGCCTGTGGCATCAGAGCTGATGGATCGATTCTGCTGTGTTGCTCATGCCAAGGCAGGGGCCTCACAAATCCCACTTTTTAATTGGATTTTCCCCCTATTTGTAACAAACAACTCTCCATCTCTGTATTAGGATAAATGCTTCTTCCCTACTGAGTCTTTAAAGGTTCAACATTCAAGAAAAGAGGCAGATTTATTCTGGCTTTTTATTTTCACATATTGGATTGCTTTCTTAGTATTTATTGAGCATTCAAAATGTGAAAGTTTCTAAAAACTAAGACACCTTGCTTCCTGTCACTAGAGCTAATCATGAAAGGAAAATAAACCATTGGAATTAATTAGCTATTTATATTTAAAGGAAAGAGAACTGCATGCCTTTTCTTTTTTCAAGGAAAAAAAGTGGAAGTATTTAACCTCCTTACCCATCATAATATCCATATTGAGGTTCTACAGTTACCCTGTGGTGAGCCTAGCTTGAGGCCATGCATCTTTCTTGTTGCTCTGCCATGATGTGCATAAAGTACGCCCTTTGTCCTGGCTACTTTCAGGAAACTTAACTGAATATCTGAACCCAAATCCTATTTATGGTTCTGGCTACCAAGCTGCTTCTGCTATGAGGCTGTTTAAAACATTTCGTGAACAGTTATTGTTTCTAATGACCTGGATGCTAGTCAGTGAACAACAATGAACATGGAATGAACAAGGATTGCCAGAAGGCAGGGGGAGGGTGTGGAGGGGAAAGGCGTATCCCTGGGTGGGAGGCAGATCTGAACAACACTGATTAGTTTTTCCCTTCTATTTACCCTTCCCCAACTTCTCTTAAATCCGCCTTCACTCTCCTATGGCTCTCATTCTCATACTCATGACCAAGACAATTTCTTTCATCAAAGCTGATGTTATTTATATGAAGAACTAAATGATTCAGAGTCCAGAGATCTTAACCCGCCAAAGGGACATGTGCCTTCTTAAAGAAGTGTTGGCTAAAGCCTTTCAACTGGTGTATTTTACTAGGATGTTTTAGGCTCAACTCTCTGATACTTGTCTATTCCATAAGTGTTACTTGTTCTTCTAACTATTTAGGAGATAAAATAGGAGAAACCTCCCAGGGCATCACTACACTAAGGCATCACTACACTAAGGCTCTGACTCCACTTTTTTGTGTGTAAGGCCATGGAATGAGGGGGCACAGAATAGGGTTCTCATGAAAACCTGAGTCCCCACCAGCTCTCTGCCTAATGCCTCTTCCTCTCAGTTTCTCCTTTGCACTTTCGATTTTTCCACCTATACCAACCCCTTCTTCTTTGCCTGCAAACATGTCCAACAGACCTTCTAGCTACAGTTTTTATCTCTGCTCCTTTCCTCTACTTCCTTTTCACCCACGCACTTGCTCGTTCCTCAGCCCGGCTGTCTGGCCTCTGTTCCCGTCACTCAGCTCTCCGACATAGCCAAGAGGCCAATCTCACTGCCACATTTATCAGCTCCCTCACCCGTTAGAATATTTCACTAGACAACCCACTACATTTTGACCTCTGTCCTCCCCTTCCACAGAAACTGCTCTTGCCTGAGACACTAATGATTCCTTTCCATTATATCTGATAGAGCCTGCTCAGTTGACCTCTTGGCAATGTTTAGTGTAGTGAACCCCTCGTCCTAGCTGACATGCTCTTCCCTTGTATGCTAGAACACAGACCTCTTTCTGGTTTGCCTCCTACCTCTCTGGTAACAGTTTCCTAGCCTTCATTGTCTCTTCTTCCTCATCCCATCCCTTAAATATTGATATTCTTCAGAGATCTGTCTTGGCCCCTTCCTGTATTGTCCTGGGAGTATGTGTAGAAAGCTCATCCTCTTCTGAGGTTCAGTTTTCATTTATATGGTAATGACTTCAAAATGTATATCTTCAGACTTGACCTCTCTCATACACATCAAACACATATTCAACTGCCTACTAGATATCCCTTTTTAAATACTATCTCAAATTTATCATCATAAAACCAGGCCCCTTCCTACCCCTCATCAAATCAAACACACACACACAAACACATGCACGCACGCACACTATCCTTAGCTACTTTTGTGTTTGTTACTTAGTGAATGGCAACACCAACCACCTGGTGGCCAAGAAGAAACTAGGTATTTTTATTGACTCTTCCCTCCCACTCCCCCTGCCCCTGTTAAAATAATCATGACCACTTCTACCTCCGCCCTTTGAGTCTATTCACATTTCTCAATCCACATTTATACTATCGAAGACCAGCTCTCCTGAGTCTCACCGCCCTGTGTTCTTCCTTCTCCTATTTTCATATTGTTCCAGAGCAATTTTTATAAAATTAAACTTTAATAGCTCCTCAGCTTAAAACCCACCATCTGCATCCTCTGATTCTCCAGATAGAGTTCAAACTCCTTAATATGACCCTTATGCCTCAGAATAATTGGCCTTATCTTTCCAGCCCCTTCTCTTCCTACTGTCTATCTGTGTTTTCTGCTCGTTTGTACCCTGCTCTCCCTCTAAGGTGAACTTCCACACAGTGTGGGGATGCTCTTCCTGGTTCACTGCCCCATTCTCCTGCCACTTAGGGGTCGCTTTCTTCTGGAATCTTTTCCTGACCCCACAGTTTGAGTAAGGTGTTTTAGAACTCTTCTGGATGCCAGGATGCCACGTACTTCTCTTCTTTCCCTCAGTTGTCACCTTGCAGGGGACTGGTAGGTTCACTTGTCCTGTATTATTCACCAGACTACAAGCTGTCTTGGATATCAGAAGCCATCTACCACATTTATCTTTGTAACCCCAGAACCTTATATAATGCCTAGCACATAGTGTGCTTTCTAAATAAATGATTCCCAATTCTACGTCTTAGCCCTGGCCTATTTCCTGTAATTTAGCTGCCTGCAGAGCATTTCTAATTGTTTCTAGCTAGTACCTTTGTTTCAATGTACCCCAAACTGAACTCAAGTTCCTCTAAGATTCCAGACTTTCTTGTTTTTCCATGGCAACATTATTATTCCAATCTCCTGGGCTCCAAACCTTGGCATCATCTTGGACTATTCTCTCTTCCTTGCCAGCCACATCCAATGAGTAGAATCAAAACTGTAGATTCTACTTTTATAAAGTCTCTCCAATCTTTTCGCTTTTTACTGTTTTCACCTCCATAATTTTAATGGAAAAGATTGGTTATATTTTGACTAGATGAATAAAATAGTCTTGTGGGTTTCAGTTTCAATCTCCCTCCAATATACCCCATTATTATATTAATTTCTGAAAAGCACAGTTCAAATTATTTTACTTGTCAAAAATCTTCAAAGATTCTCTATTGTTTATTTAGTTAAAAACCAAACACTCAGACTAACATTTAAGGCCTTCATTAATATGGCCCCAATCTGTCTGTTCATCCTTATTTTTACTGTTTTACTATAAAAATGAGATGCTTCAGTTAAACCACAATGTTTGCCACAATGTTTGATGAGCAAGTTCTACACTTTCCCACCTTGACACATTTGTTCCCCTTCTCCCTGATTAGTGGAATGTCCCTCTTTCCAACATCTTTCTTCATATGTAGAAATCCCCACCATGTGTCAGGGTTTATCACAGAGGCCGCCTCCACCATAAAGCCTTTCCTGATTTTGCTTGATGAAATATGATCTCTCCTGCTTTTAACCCCCCCAGAACTATTTGTTTTCCTTATATGGTACTCATCAGTACCATATCTGTACCTGCCCTTTGCTATAATCACATGACTCTGACTAATACTCTGTTTCTCTTTCTATAAATTCACTGAAATTAGTGATGATGGCTTACTTATTGTTTGTTATCAACCCACCCTAGCATGAATCACCACTCCCCTTGTACATGGATACACACACATATACATATACACAGAAAAGCCCATGGGCTCATGCGCTGGCTGTCTCCTTGAAAAAAGGAGTATAGAGAACCATTGCTCTACTCTTTCTTTGTATATATTCGTTCAAAAACTGTGCACTGATAACACTAATCATTGTTATACTTTTATATTCCCATGGCCTCTAAGTTACAGCTTATTCCTTCGACTCGTACTCCTCTTTTAAACTAATTAAGACTGGAGGCACGACCACACCAGTTCTTTGCTCTCTTGCATGTTTTGGGGACTCCCTTTATGGAACTGTACACCTCCCAGGAATCGCCTGTACCTTTACATTTCCCAAGGAATGCAGACAGACCTTGCCAATTCCTGGGCAACTTTAGAGAGGTCTGCCCTTTCCAGGTAAGATTCATGTTCACATTCCCAGATTAAGTCTCCAGCCCCTCTGGGACTTGAGAATGAAGGGAGGTTGTTCTTGCTGTTCTTAGCCTGAACAAAAGGGACTTCATGCCTCACTTGTTCCCCAGGGAGAACAAACACAGCCATGTTTACCCTCACCAGGGCACATTTGCAAGCTGAAAAGGCCTGGGCATATTCATCCCTTTCCTGTTTAGAGTAATGGGAAGCCCAGCTGGGGTGGTTACCAGGTTGACAAAGAAACAGGCAAAATTTTGGCAAGTCACTGGGAGACCTAGCAACAAAATTGACTTCCCCCACCCGCTTTCCCATCCATTTGAAATGCAGGGTGCCTCAAAGCAGCATGAAATCCCTGGGAACTTCTTGTGTCCTTTCAACAAATCAGCTCGATGAAGGGAGATGACTCAGACTCCTTTGCCCCCGAAAGCCAGAGCCAACTCCGGCTACCAGCAGTCTTGGCTGCACAAAAGAACAATTTACTCTAGGTCCTCTCCCAGACTCCAGTCAGTCTCCCTGCTGCTTCAAGTGGCATCAAAGAGGGTGTGTGTACTTTGTTTAATTATCACTGCCCTTCTGGCAATATCTCTTTGACGGCCTGTGTGTGGAAATGTGCCCATTTACAAATGGATGCCTCTACTTGCCAAGTAGCACAGCTCATTGTAAATGAAAAAAAACTCTTCCTTTACATTTAGTGAAATTTTTTTTTTTTTTTTTTTTTTTTTTTGCAAATGGGGCAGATCAGCTCTGGCCAATTATGGGCTGGTTCTGCTGACTGTCAGAAATTTAAGTCTGTTAATTAAATTAAAAGTTGCCTGCTTTCTTTTGTGCAGTAGAAAGAATCTTTACATATACCCATGCATACAAATCTGGAGTTTTTTTAAAGGAAAATGTGTCTGCTGACTCTTTGCACTGGTCTGTAAACCAGTTCTAACCTGGCCTGGAGAAAGAGTGCTGAGGGCAAATTGAGACCAGGAGACACATCTCACTGCCTGATGGATGGGAGAAACTACCCAGCATGTTGCCTCATTTTTCTCAGGAGGAGGAGGAGGGGCTGCACCTCTGCTCACAGGAAATAAATCACAGGGTCAGAGGTCAGAGGTTATTAGTCTATAAAGTTTTATGACCTATAGCTGGCAGTTATTTCTCTTGGATGGAGAAGCAAGAGAGAGGGGGGAAAAGTGCATGTTCCTTTTCTCATGGCTTATCTCTCTGAGTTTAATTTCCTTGTTGTGTTGAATCCCAAAACATTGCTTTCTCAGCGTTTGTATTATTTATTCTTCACCATCTCATTCATTTTTACTACTGTTTGCCCCAGCATCCTGTTTACCTTTTCTCAGTCATGTTATTACTGTTTTGTTTGTTTCAGGCAACTTGTCATCCTTCTCCAGGAACTTACCGTTAGCGAAGACTTGCTTATTGACAATTCCTGTCTCCTTGAGGAAAAGCTGAATTAAATTGTAGAGATAAACCCCTTTTGTTCTTGTAATTTTTTTTCTATTATTAAGGTTATTTTCTTAATTCTACATTTATTTTTTTATTTCTACATTTTATTTGGTCCTTAGATAAAGGGATATAGAGTGAAGGGGGGTAATAGCAATGCTATCTTCCTTTTTTCACATTTATTGCCAAATTTTTTGCTTTCTAATTTATTAAAAAATATTGAAAATAGCATGAAAATTAGGCTTAAAAATGTGTTATAGATTTCTCAGCACATGTAAGAATAACATAAACCTTAGTACACACATCTATGTGATTTATGTAGAAGAACATGTTTCTGAATGTTAATGGGGAAATATGTCCAAATTGGTTGTTTAAACAATACAAGGATTAGGGATAAAATAAAGAGTAGAGTATCAGGACTTAACAGACCTCCTACATATTTCAAACCAATAAAAAGTTTAAAGTGAGTCTGGATTAGGAGTGAAGGAGATCAGAGACAGAGACCATATTACAAATGAATTGGGGAAGAGTCCCGCGCCCCTCCACATCCATCACAACCACCATTAACTGTCATTTTACTGCTGTGACATCTCAGCCAGATTGAAAGCCTCCTTGAGGCAGTGCTGTGTCTGGAGTGGAGCTCTATGTCTAGTGTCTAGCATCATTCCTGACACGCAAGGAGTGCTCATTATGTGCCTCATGAGTCAATAACTGAATAAAATGATTAAAAACTTACGGTAATGGAGCTCTGATGCAGGATTCTCCTGTCCACATATCTGTTCTGCTCTGTCAAGCTGTAGCCCCTAGTGCACCTCCAGTGGTTCACACCTGCACTGTGTTCTCTCGCTCCAGGTTTCACACGCCGTGACTGACTGGAGCAGACCCTGCTCTCCATCCACCTTCACCCCCTGTTCCCTTTAGTGTTCAGTTTAGATGACCTTTCTCGGGAGCTGGGGAGATGCTGCCACACATAACATGCATCAAACCCTATTGGAATCACACGTTTGATTTGTCTGTACCTTTTGCTAGACTAAAATCTTCTTGAAGGTAAAAGAATGTCTTACCTATCTCTGTATTCTCAGTGTCTAGCCCAGACCATAGGATAGAGGAGAAGCTTAACAACATATTTGTTGAATTAACATGAGTGAAGGAACAAAAAGAATAAAGGGAACAAAAGGCAAGAAGAGAGAAACAGATAATGGTGAGAAGGGACTAAAAAGAGGTCATCTGCCTTTACCTTGAGAATACAAAGCACAATCTTATCAGAAAAGTGCCTTGATTTTGACTCTAGGGCCCTCCTACGTGGACCATCTGGTTAGACATTCGCTGTCTGAGAGAATAAAGGTAAGGAATAAAGTTAGTTAGGGTAGGCTGTTCAGTTGGAGTAAATGATTAGAGATAATGACAAGGTCATGTGTGGGCATTGTCCTAGCCGTAATGGCAAGATTGGATGGGTTCTGCAGCTCAACCTGCTGGAACTTATTTCCCACTATCCTCTAACTCATTCCTTCTCATCTGGTTAAATCTATATTTTTATTGACTCCAAAATACCTTATTAATTTCTGCTTAATTTATCAACTTTTCTGTCTCCCTCTCTTATATTTTTCTTCTCTTCTTATTCACCTATAAAATATTAATTTTTTCAAGGATCAATTCAATTTTTTTCTGCCTCCAGACTAATCTAAGACTTCTAAACTAATCTAAGCTTGTCATCTTCAGAATACCTGTGATATTGCCACCTATACCACACAGCAAATATGGGCATAATTATGGATAACATTGTATTGCCCACTGCTTTACCCAGTTTGTCTCCCAACCAGACTATAAATTCCTTCAGTGCAAGGATTCCACTTTTGAAATTTTCTAATCCTTCAAATCACTTGGCCTGGTAACATACTAGTTACTCAATGAATATTTGCTGATGGAGAAAAATAGGTTAGTCTATAACTTTTAAAAATATATGTTTTTAAAGTAACATTGTCCTCAGACAGCTATCGAATTATCCTGTCCAAATTTTTGCCTCTGGGGCATCCTGGTTCTATATGGATAGAAATATGTACACATAGATATATTTATAGATGTAAGTTTAGAGATATAGAGAAGCTATTTCATTGTTTTATTAGAAACTTCATCTTCAAGAAGTTCTTCCACTGCAAGCTTTTTTATGCTCATTCCTTTCTAAGAGGGCATGATAAACAGTTGTTTACTGCTCTTTGAATAATGGACTATCATAAATTCTACTACTGGTTTTCTTCTTTCTTGGCTAAACAACCTTATTCCCTTTAGATATTTAAATGCCATGAACAGATGCTCAATAATGTTACTTGGTGGTTAGGCATAATTTATAGTGCTTATTTATGGAAGTAGATGAAAATAGAAACTTTATGTATTTTTAAACTTTTCTTTCACATATGGCATACTTTACAGAGAGTGAGGATTTGGATGAATGGATAGATGAATGCAGCTAATATTCTCATTTTTGTCTCATCTAAAAGGGGGGAAAACATAGGAAACATCAGAATGAAAGCTAAAATGCACAGGATGCTATTTTACTATTAACTCAGACCTTTCTTATGCCAGATGGTATTGGAAAAAAAGCTTTTGTTTTCTTGATGATGGACACTTCCTTTGAATTTTGCTAGCCAGACACATTTCCTCTCTTCTTAGCATCCACAGACTCAGCAGCCATCTTTCATGCACCACTTAGATGTAGTAGCTGGTTTGGCATTTCCAGGTGCCTGTGGGTCTGCTATTAATAATTTCTCAGAATTTCATGACTATTCCAGTCACATGTAGAAGATGTCTCCCAGCAGTAAGCATGAGACCCTTATGAGTAGAATCATTTTAGGCATAGCTTTATTAAAAACACCATCAAATTCTAATTGGACCTACCAGGCTTAATTTAAAGAGCTATAGTGAACTAATTCTAATGTACTGTTATATCCAAGTATAAACTTAACACTCTGTGTAATCAAAAATATGTGTGTGTGTATGTGTGTGTGTGTGTGAGATGTCTGATGTGTATGGTGTGGGGAAGGGAATGTGGGAGCAGCGGCGAACTGAAAACATTATGTTTTTGTGGCATAACAGACAGGTCTTGGTACTGTCCCTCAAGAAAGACATAAGAGTATAGAAGCAGAAGGTAACTAAATAAGCAAAAGAGACAGAGGTTGCCATGCTAACAAGCTAGATCCTGAGATGGAAGGAGACTTAGAGGTCAGCTAACACAACTTCATACCTCATGGGGAATGACATTTCCATTGTCATCAGTGAATATCAACTATCCTCAAAAGACTGGATAAAAAGAGCGTTATTATTCATTTTGCAAAGATGAAGACAGAGAAAGAAAGAATTGAAGCTATCACTGTGGGAAGGGTGGAGTAGAGTAAACACGGATGTAATCACCTAATAGAAGAATATCGAATTTAATATCCAGGCACCTCTGGAACCCGAGAGATGGGTGTATGCTTGTGGCATCTGGCTTGGCAGGATGCAGTGTGAATTATACTTCTTGTGATAAGTGCTGGATTCTAGCACAGGCTTCATCATTATAGCTATGTAGTGCTGAGCTATCCATGTGACTTCTCACTTGTAAAATGAAGGGGTAGTATTAAATGATTCCTAATTTGTTTCCAGCAATAAATTACATGATCCTAAAGAAAAATTTACTTCTAACAATGGATCAGCTGTGGACATGTTGCCTAAGGTAGCATTATATGGGTCTCAAGCTTTCTATCACATTCTCCTCTACTTAAAATTATACCTTCACGGGGCATTGTATATGCCCCATAGGCTTACTCCACATCTTCTTCTCTGGGCCCTACATTTTTCTTTAAAAAATCAACTTGCTTATTTCAGATTCTTTCCACAGACTCATTGTTGGGTTAGAGAGGTATTATTATTCACAAGGATGATACTAAGGCTATTATGACCCTTGTACAGGTTGTATGATGCACAAGGTTACCCAAATGATTGAGCAAGTGGGGGTTGCAAGCAGTGTGTCTTGGCGTAGGTGCATCCACCTGAAGGCAGGCATGGCCTTTGTTAATTGACTGTATGGTATAGTATGGGCTTGGAGTATTGTGGGAGGTGGGATTCACACATTCGTTACATGCTCTGGAAAGGTCAGAACTAAACCAACACTATTGGAATTGATTCCCTAATACTGAACATTTATCACAAAACTAATTATAGGAGACTCTTTCTTTGAGGCTGAAAAAGAGATGTTACGTATCAATTCCTTTTAAGGGGTAAAACACTCCAGACAGCTCAGATTAAACTTTTGTATCAGCCTACTTTGTTGGAATAATGGTACATTACCATGGGAGGACACATTTTTGAAATGGAATTTATTGGACAAAACTTCCTCAGGGCTAACTTGCACTGAATCCCTGCTGAATGATCTCAAAAAGAATAAAACAAATTATATACAGTGCATTAGGCTTTAGCCTGCATATTATAGTCAAAAGCAGATTCAAACACCCTCTGTAGGTACCATGCCTGGCAAGGGAAGGAAAATCTCATTGAAGCATTTGTCGATATTCCTTCTCTTTCATCAAGAATTTGATAGACTTTTCTGTAGATACTCAGCAACCTATTTGTGGCTAGAAGTGAAAATGTGGTGCATAAGCCTTCCCTAAAATTTCATGGAAAATACAATTTGTCCAAATTCTCTTCCAAATCAAATCAGACTGAAAATGGCTCCCATCATTTCTCCCTTCAATCATAAGATGTTCCCATTAATGCCAATTAATTCTGAGACCCTGGCAGTCTGTGTTCGTGATTCATTAATGAGGAGTCTCGTTTCCAGTCGAGAGAGTAATACAATGGAGCAACTGCAATAATTTCCTGCCTTCTCCACGTGGACCCAGGCTCTGCCAGCTGCTGACCTCTCACCACAGATAAGCTTCATTCCCCTTAGCCCATGACAGTATGTGCTCAGGGAAAGTGGGCATGGCCACAGCTATGGTGAAATTTCACCTGACTTCCCAGCCTCCATGCTTACTTGAGACCAGACGTGAGACTGCTACTCTAACTCTCCCTTCTAAAATGAAATTTCTAATTCAGTTAAGAATGGTATAGAGAAGCCAAGACCTCTATTACTCTGCAGTACCTTGCATTTCTACAAGATACCTACTTCACTGAAACCCTGTAAATCTGTAGAATATCCTGCTAGTCTCATTACTAACATGACTTTAAAAATCAAGCTGGCTCAATTAATTTGGAACCCTGCTCTGTGTTGGACATGCTGGTTTTTAGAATCTATGTACACATATACTTAATTTTGCCTGAATATTTTATGTCTATCACTATAGATACCATAGTTATGTCTTAAATGGTAACAGTCATCAATATTTTTCCCCCTATCTAGTCCCACCCTTCCCATTCTTTAACCTAAACAGAGATACAAAAAAGAAGTGACTGGGATTCTGGGTGTCAGCCAGTGTCCCAAATCGGCTGTAGTCAGAACAGTGGGGAGATTGTATCCATAAGTCCAAGAAGCCAAGAAACAATAATCCTCTTCAAAATGAGAAAGGGGCTCTCTCTGCCTTGGAGGGAAAAACACTCAAGGCCCAGCAATCTCTTTTCTCCATGAACTTGCCAGGCATCTTTCTCCCCATGCCCACACTTCCTGCTCCTAGAAGTAAGCAGGAGACACTTATTCACAGAGTCATTTTAAGCGCTGCTTTGGTTCAAGCAGCATCACATTCTTAAACAAAATACTGAGTTTTAATTTTAATTTTTAATTTATTCAAGTGCAAGCTGGTTTGTACTTTCTACAAACACTTTTGTAAATAACCTTAAAGCGCGTTTATGCTGCTAAGGAGAATGAGCTGTTTTTCAAGTCTTTTAGCAATAGTACTTTTGATCAATATCCCTGCTGAGCAAAGAACAAACATGTGACCTTGGACAAGTCCCTAAACCTCTAAAGGCCTCAACCTGTTCATCTGTAAAATGAGACCACTGAATCAGATTTTCTGTAGAGATCCCAATAGCTCTTAGAGGCTATTATTCTATACATTAATTGCTAATGACTCTTACCTGGGTGATAAAATCACTGGCCCAAAACACTATTGAAATAAAGGCTGTTTCTAGCTGTTTTTTTGGCTGGATGAAGATGGAAATAATTATTACCTAGGGCCTTGGGGCCTATTTGCTTGTACTCAGGCTTTCTGGAAAGTTGAGATTCATTAATTGGCTATCTTCTGGGTCTAAAGCTACTTCAAAATTAATTGGGGATTTTGTATTTTCTCTGTGAGACTGAGCAGTGGGTAGGTATAAAGAGAAGTTATGCTTAAACAAGGAAGCATAGTTCTGCTCTCTAGAGGGCTCAAACTAGAACAAAGTTCAGTCCTGCATAAGCCTCTGATAATTTTCAAGAAGATGGAAGGACCAAAATTTTCCAGGCAGGTTACACATTTCTGATATATTTAAATAAACTGAGGCAGAATTTATATATCTCATAGAATTAGGATGATGCCAAGTAAACTATATTAAATGTACTATCCAACACAGCTAAAGTTATCCATGAGACTATATATTCTTTTTATGTTTGTAAATTATCATTTATTTTCTTAATTTTTTTTTTAATTTCAGCATATTACGGGGGTACAAATGTTTAGGTTAAATATATTGCCTTTGCCCTATCTGAGTCAGAGCTTCAAGCGCATCCATCCCCCAGACAGTGTGCACCACACCCATTAGGTGTGAATATTCCCATCCCCTCCTCCCCACTCTTACCTGCCTGACACCCGATGAATGTTACTACTATATGTGCACTTAAGTGTTGATCAGTTAAAACCAGTTTGATGGCAAGTACACGTGGTGCTTATTTTTCCATTCTTGGGATACTTCACTTAGTAGAATGGACTCCAGCTCTATCCAGGATAATATAAGAGGTGCTAGATCACCACTGCTTTTTGTGGCTGAGTAGAACTCCATGGTATACATATACCACATTTTATTAATCCACTCATGTATTGATGGGCACTTGGGTTGTTTCCACATCTTTGCAATTGTGAATTGTGCTGCTATAAACATTCTAGTGCAGATGACTTTTTGATAGAATGTCTCTTTTTCTTTTGGGTAGATGCCTAGTAATGGGATTGCTGGATCAAATGGTAGTTTTTGTTTTAGCTCTTTGAGGTGTCTCCATATTACTTTTTACAGAAGTTGTACTAGTTTGCAGTCCCACCAGCAGTGTATGAGTGTTCCTATCTCTCTGCATCCATGCCAACATTTATTGTTTTGGGACTTTTTGATAAAGGCCAGTCTCACTGGAGATAAGTGATATCTCATTGTGGTTTTGATTTACATTTCCCTGATGATTAGAGATGTTGAGCATTTTTTCATATGTTTGTTGCCATTAGTCTATTTTTTTTTTACATATTACACAATGTGCTGTATTTTAGAAAGTTCATAGTCTTCCTTTAAAGCACTTTTATACCATATTTTAAATAATCAAAATGCACAGGGAATGGGAGGCCCCAATCAATTAAATTTTTTTTTCACATGGAATCAGCCAAAAAAAAAAAAAAAAAAAAAAAGCTTTCTTTCCAGAACTCTTTGGTTTCTTTTTTTTTTTTTCAGCATATTATGGGGGTACAGATGTTTAGGTTATGTATGTTGCCCTTGACCCCCTCTCCCCCTGTCAAGTCCGAGTTTTAAGTGTGTCCATCCCTCAGATGGTGCGTATTGCATTCTTTGTGTATGCATATACCCGTCCCCTTTTCCTCCCTCCCCCATCCCCCCTGCCCGACATCCAGTAGATGTTATTCTTATATGTGCACTTATGTGTTGATCAGTTAATACCAATTTGATGGTGAGTACATGTGGTGCTTGTCTTTCCATTCTTGGGATACTTCAGTTAGTAGAATGTGTTCCAGCTCTATCCGGGAGTATACAAGAGGTGCTATATCACCATTGTTTCTTAAAGCTGACTAGAACTCCATAGTATACATATACCACATTTGATTAATCCACTCATGTATTGTTGGACACTTGGGTTGGTTCCACATCTTTGAAATTGTGAATTGTGCTGCTATAAACATTTGGGTGCAGATGTCTTTTTTATAGAGTGTCATTCGTTCTTTTGGGTAGATGCCCAGTAATGGGATTGCTGGATTGAATGGTACTTCTAACTGTATCTCTTTAAGGTGTCTCCATATTGCTTTCCACAGAGGTTGCACTAGTTTGCAGTCCCACCAGCAGTGCATGAGTGTTCCTATCTCTCCGCATCCACGCCAACATTTATTGTTTTGGGACTTTTTGATAAAGGCCAGTCTCACTGGAGATAAGTGATATCTCATTGTGGTTTTGATTTGCATTTCCCTGATGATTAGAGATGTTGAGCATTTTTTCATATGTT